>MU223619.1:476308-501773 GCA_018584345.1 Thuja plicata | reverse complement strand
TTGATCAGTATTGTGATCTATGATTAGAAATCAATGATTCCTAGCATATAGTCAATGATCAATAACAAGATGTAGGTCACTCAATGTAGTGAAAAGATCCATGAATATGTTTCATGACAATAATGTGCAAGACCAAGACAATAACTTCATGACTATCAAGTTTATGACTGTTATGATGTTAGGAAAAATGGGATGAGGCCATAAAATAACAATATTTTCTATCATAATGTGATGCAGAGGTATCTGATCCACACACAATCTCAAACAATGATCAAATAGATTTGGTCAACTTTATCCTTCAACCACAAGACTTACTAGTCCTTTACCCTTCACTAGGTTTCACCCAAATGCACAAATTAGATTCCCAACTTAACACTGACTTATTACAACATCTTCTAGGGTCTCATCATACCTCATTCAACTTATTTCCACAGACTGTACTCACCTATTCAACTCGTTCATCAACAAACCATTACCGGGCACTAACTAAGCCTAATCCTAGTATCCCTTCAAATCGGGTAATCCACACTTTTATCCAGATTTTCCCAGAGCACCAACCAAAAAAATTACATATTAGAATACTCTTTTGAAAATATCAAATATTGCATTGCTCCATCCTCATCACATTTTTTTTTAAACAAAATTTAGTATTGGTCGCAATTTCGACTTTTACACAGTATTGCATTCGACCAGGATGCTATACCTGCAACGTTCCATTCGACGAATTTAGGTGGATAAAGCGACGACACAATGGTCTCAATTTCGACTATTACACCAATTAAGCGACGTCTTATTCTTCTTGTTACAAGGGATTATTACAGTCGATAATTCGATCAGTTATGCGGTCGAAATTTTGACTATTATTTACCATGTAGAAAATGCAACGAAAAAAGAACGACGACAGTTTTAGTCTCTTATTCGACCAATGGTAGTAGAAAATTCGACTAATTCTCGTCGAAATTTAAGATAAAATTTATTAGTGAGCATATGTATCATGTGACTTATGTAAATCTTATTATGATTAACCTTCATAACATTGAACAGGGCACTCTAAACCAAAATATTGGTCTGCTCAATTTTTTCAAATACACTAGGAACCATAGTGACAGGTAAGCCTACAAGTGTAATAGAAGCCACCCCTGTTCCTAGAACTGTGAACCACCTACTCTGCAATCTACATATTTAATCATAAAGACATTGTCGAAATTGCAATCATAAAGATTGTTTTTCTCCATCCCATTATCCATGCATATTCTGAGGATAGAGGTTTACCATTTGGTTGTCCTGTAGCATTTGGACCATGCTTTTTGTGGTGGAATGAAATCAAGATTGTGCTTCTTTATCCTATTCTTATTTTATGATTTGAAAGGACAAAATATGCATAGGATGAAGAAGCACAACCTTGGTTTCATTCGACCATAAAAGCGTGGTCCAAATGCTAAAGGCCGAAAACCAAAATGTATATTGTTAGCAATCTGTAAAGTCTAAAGGTGTATTGTGTTTACCACAGCACATTCCACCTGCATTTGTTTCACATTTTATAAACAACCAGGAGAACATATGGTGTTAGAAGGCCCAAATGGGCAGAAATTCAATGGTACAATTATGGTCTTGTAAAGATAAAATGAAACTGGAATTTCAGCAAGGCTGGGAAAAGTTTGTGCATAATTATGAACTGAAGATGGGGAATTTTCTAGTGTTCAAATATGTTTCAAAATCTTTTTTTAAAGTGAAGATATTCGATACAACAGCTTGTGAGAAAAATCAAACAGAAAGGAAATCGTCCTTTATTGGACAAAACTATCTCTTACCAAGAAAGGACGATTTCCTTTCTGTTTGATTTTTCTCACAAGTTGTAACGAATATCTTCACTTTAAAAAAAGATTTTGAAATGTATTTGAACACTAGAAAATTCCCCATCTTCAGTTCATAATTATGCACAATCTTTTCTCAGGCTTGCTGAAATTCCAGTTCCACTTTATCTATACAAGACCATAATTGTACATTGAATTTATGCCCATCTGGGGCCTTCTAACACTATATATTCTACGCAGTTGCACGTGCATTCTCGATTCAGAGTGGGAAAATCTTATTTTGGATGCGAGGGAGAGAAGCCAAACACATAAAGAACATGCACATAAACACGATAGCCAGGAAACATAAATGTAGATATCACAACAGCTGAGAGACATAAATGTAGATATCATGGTCACAATTGTTTGGAGACACAACATAATTGAGTGGTATACCCAGACGATGCAATGCAACCACTACTCCTCCAGTTCTAAGTTGGCACTGCAGGATCCAAAAACCATAGATAAGGAATAAATTTAGAGAGCAGAGGAGGGTCGTAATGACCAAAATAATACAAGGTCCCTATATTATTTCGGTCGTTATGGCCCTCCTCCTCCGCACTAAATTTATTCCTTATCTATAGTTTTTGGATTCTGTAGTGCCAACTTAAAATTGGAGTAGTGGTTGCGTTGCATCGTCTGGGTATACCACTCAATTATGTTGTGTCTCCAAACAATTGTGACCATGATGCCTACATTTATGTTTCTCAGCTGTTGTGTCCCAGGACCCCTTATGACCCTTTATGACCCTTTACAATCCCTAAGATTACATCTTAGAGATCTTAAAGTGTCGTAAAGGATCATAAGAGGCTCCTAGGAGGGGACAGATGAGCTTCCACCTTCACGTGGTTGGCCATGTTAAGTAGAGAATGTTAAATTGTTCTCGAAACAAAGAGAAGCTCAATATTTTAAGGTCTCACTCCATGCACACGACAAATATTTTTTTTTAAAACATAGCATACTGTAGCAATTGCGACAGTATTCAGAGGACGACCGACACCAAAACACTACACGCGACGTCCAGATGTCGGAATAATCTGATAGCTGGTCGTCGCATGTACAGCATGTCCATCGCATACCCATCGTAATGGCGACACTCATAATGTGTAACGACGGCATACTAACCCTCATAGCTGGTGCATATTACGATGGTCATGACCGTTGCAATAACGACGGACATAGCTACCGTCGGTGATTCCGACACCAAAACTACAACAGCAGTCTGTGTCGCTTTCCCGACGGAGTAGTGTCATAATTGCGACGCATAGCCGTCGAAAAGAGGTCTCAAATGTACTAGTGTATCCGCCCAAGTTCTAGTCCATTTGCTTCTTCACTAGTGCTGGTCAAAAAGAAGGATGGCACATTACGGATGTGTATAGACTACAGGGCACTGAATAAAAGGATTATTAAGAACAGGTGCCCTATTCCTAGAATAGATGAATTGTTGGATGAATTACATGGCTCAATGTTCTTTTCCAAGATTGATCTACGTTCTAGTTATCATCAAATAAGTGTGAGAGAAGAAGACATACAAAAAACTGCTTTTCGTTGTCATTATGGGCACTTTGAATTTCTTGTTATGCCCTTTGGTCTTACCAATGCCCTAGCTACTTTCCAATCTTGCATGAATCACGTTTTTCGTGAACAGCTGAGGAAGTTTGTATTATTATTTTTGGATGACATACTAATATATAGTAAAACGAGGGAAGAACATTTGCAGCACTTAGACATTGTTCTAAATATTAAGGGACAGTAATCCTTGTATGCTAAAGCTTCCAAGTGTGAGTTTGGAATGTCAAAGATTCTCTATCTAGGACATGTGATTAGCATTGAAGGGGTAGAGGTGCATCAAGAGAAGATTCAGACAATCACGGATTGGCCAATTCCTCAAAAAACTTCTGATATAAAGGTTTTTTTGGGATTATCCTGCTATTACAGGAGGTTTGTGCAAGGCTTTTCCCGACTAGCTTCACCATTGACTGATCTTACAAAGAAAGGGGCTTTTCAGTGGTCCAAAGAGGCACAAGTTACCTTTGAAATACTCAAAGATATCATGAGCACATGTCCAGTGTTAGCACTTCCCGACTTTGCAAAGCCTTGCATTGTGGAGTGTGATGCTTCAAGATAGGGAATTGGAGCAGTGTTAATGCATGATAGACATCCTATTGTGTTTGAGAGCAGGAAGCTCGGAGATCCAGAAAGACTATATTCCACCTATGATAAAGAAATGTTGGCTATCATGCATGCTTTAGTTAAATTCAGACAATACTTGGTGGGTGCTAAATTTACTGTTAGGACTTGTCATAATAGTCCGAAATATTTTTTGGAACAAAAGGATCTTAATGAAAGGCAGCAAAAGTGGGTGAGCAAGATTCAAGTGTATGATTTTGATGTGGAATACATCAAAGGAAAGAAAAATGTGGTGTTTGATGCACTTTCTAGGAGGCCTACCCTCTGTGCACTTTTAGAGATTTCAGCTGATTGAAAATCACAATTGATGTCTGAATATACAAAGAATTCATTTGCTTGTGATTTATTGGATGGAAAGGTGCAGGATGAGAGATATACAGTGGTAGATGAAATCATATATCATAAAAGTAGGATCTACCTGGTATCGAGATCTAGACTTAAGCATAATATCTTGAGGACATTACATGATACGCTTTTAGTTGGACATCCTAGTTTCTTTAAAACCTACAGGCAAGTAAGAGAGATTTTCTTGGAAGGGACTTAAGGATAATGTGCTACAACATGTTCGAGAATGTTTGCCATGCCAGCAAAATAAGACAGAACACACTTTTCCTGTCGGACTTGCAACCTTTGCCTATTCCGGAAGTGGGAGGGTATCTTAATGGACTTCATCATAGGACTTCCCCAAGTTCAAGGGAAAGACAGCATATTCGTAGTAGTGGACAAATTAACTAAATACTCTCATTTCTATGTTATTGCTACTAATTTTTCAGCTTCTCGGATTGTTGATCTATTCTTCAGAGAGGTGTTTAGATTGCACGGTCTTCCTAAGGCCATAGTCAGCGACAGGGACAGCAGGTTTATCAACATGTTTTGGCGAGAGTTGTTTTGGTTGGTCAGGACAAAACTAACACCTAGTACCAGTTACCATCCTCAGACGGATGGGCAGACTGAAATTGTGAACAAATGGGTCGAAGATTACCTCATAAACTATGTTTTAGGGCAGCAACGTGCTTAAGTCAAATGGCTACATTTAGGAGAGTATTGTACAATACTACCTATCATATGACTATTGGGATGCCTTCATTTAAGGTATTGTACAGACATGAAGCGTTGTCATTTATAGACTTGCTTTTGATGATAGCAAGGTTCCCCAAGCAAAAGAAATTTTACAAAGTTATCAAGACATTCTCAAAGCATTGAAAGACAATATCTTACAAGCACAAAACCAACAAAAAATGCATGCATATAGGCATAGAGTAGAGAAGATCTTTCAAGTGGGAGACTTCATTTTTCTAGGCTTGCAGCCCTGCAGGCAGTCTTCTTTGAAGAGCAGTGGAGCAGATAAGTTGAAACCAAGGTTTTATAGGTTCTTAGGAAGACTGGAAAAGTTACATATGAACTTGAACTACCAATGGGAAGTAGGATTCATAATATTTTCCATGTCTCTTGCCTAAAGAAGGCATTAGGACAACAGATAGTCGCATCTCCTGAGTTGCCACCATTGGATGAAGAGGGAAAATTGATTCTAGAGCCTGAACGTATTGCAGATTGGAGAGAAAAGAAGTTAAGGAATAAGATTGTTCATGAATATCTAATTAAGTGGAAAGGGTTACCATTAGATAATGCTTCTTGGAAAGGTGAGGAGATACTACAGCATCCAAACTTACGATTGCTTGTGGACCAGCAATCCTGGGAAGGGAGGACTGTCATGACCCCTCTCTAGTGTTGTTGTAGCTCATTAAACATTTCGCTAAGTGTAAGTTTTCCTCCAACACTTAGTCAACTTTAGTGATTAAAGAGGAGGTTGTGTTCAATAAGGTGGCGGGGTCCATGTTCACTTAAGTGACTCCTCATTTTCAATCATGAGGATGGGGCCATTGCAATTCGATATCCAAACATTTTCTTTAAATTCCTTATGATTTATGTAAGGGGTGCTAACTACATAATTGATGAATACTTTTAAGGTAAAGTATTATCGTTGGATTAATTAAGAGAGTCGTCTGATTTATAGGATTTACGGTGGGTGTGGATTTTAAGTTTGGTTGCCTTATTAAGGTTAGAGGAAGAGTTAAGGCCGATTATGTTTTATATTCTAATTTTTATTATCTCTCGTTGCCTGCCCTGGGACGAAAACCCCATGATAACCATCTTGAACGGCCATCCAAGGTCTGATCGTCAACAGAACTCCACAGTAACAGCACAGAGTCTCAGACAAGTGAACCAGACAGCATCATTTCTCACGGTGCTCCAGATTTATACTCAGAACTGCATGGATTGTGATTCAGTCTGTGATATATAGGGAGGCGTCAGGGTCTAGTATTTCAAGAATGCACTTAATTTCAGTAAGCATATCCCGGGTATTCTACTTGCTCATCTAGTGTTTGGAAACCCTTGATTTATGAAATAAGGGAAATAGCATTCTCAAACAATAATTTTCTTTAATGTTTATGTTTATTCTTGTTCGATTCAATCTCAAAGTTTGCAAATAAACTAAAAAATATTGTTGCATGTTTTAGAGTAGGTTCTTGATTGTTTATGACTGGCAAAGAATATTTCAGTGATAGTTTATCCTGACAAGGATGCAAGAATCACAAGCCCTTTGATTAACCTAGGTTAGATGAACCTTTGAAATAAACCACAACTAAAACAGGATCAAGACATTATACGACTGGTAAACATAGACCTAAGTGTTCCATATATATTTTTGTTATTGAAGGAGAGCTTTATTCAAAATCATACCATACCACTGCTTGTATTTCCACATATCTCTGTTATCAAAGGCACAAACTTAGCTTTTCAGCCAGCATTGCATTATTTTTGTAAGGAACATTCCCACGCCACATGAAAAAGATAAAAAAGCACAATTCCTTTTACAGAGAATCACAAGACTGCAAACCAAATTCTATACTGTAATAAAGATACCTTTCTTTACTTCAGCATCTTATAAAGCTTTTTCATACCAAAACAAATAATTCCTTAATGCAAGCAAACGAGAGGCATAAGTCCTGCAACTAACCTTAAGCTGAAATTTCGCTATAATAAACCCCAATTAAACTTGGTTTATAACTTTAAAATGTTTAGTGTCAGATTCCTTGCACCTGAAACCCTCTCATAGCCCTTTCCATGATTTTCCATATTTGAGTTGTCACTGTACCCAAGGATGCAATCGAATGGGTCCTAGGATATTTGCCTTGTTTCACCATATTTAAAATGGATAATTATAATCAAGAAGAACCTCACATCTCGATTTCCATCACATATCTTTCAGTCTCCGGAACATCTTTATAAATGTTTACAGTGCTAAGGCAGGATTTCAAGGAGGTTAAAAATTATCAGGTCCGGATCCAAGTGACTATCAACTAATCTGTTTTGAACTGCTTTCGGTTCTTATAGCCAAGTGATTAAAGATATGGAGGCCGGATGAAAATGGTCAACTACAGTTTATCATCCTGTTAGTATCGCAAATAAGAACCAAAGGATTTAAATAAGCAGGCATCGAGGGCATCAATGGCACAAGTTACCCGTGTTAAGCAACTCGGATGTAAACTAAACCTTAGGTCATCTATTCACAATCTTAGGTCTAGGTTGCAATTTAACTGGATTAGACTCAGTTCTCAGGTAAGGAGTTCAATTGGATTTAATGGTGTCCTGGGGTCCGTCTTACTTCTTGCTGCCTAAAATCCCTGATTTGGTAACTCATGCTCCTCATAAACTGAACTCTAGAGAATAACCCATTTTAAAAAAATGATGGGCTCTGCCGGAAATTTAGAAGGCAAGATTAATAAACATTATAAAACCAGATTGAATAGAATTGGTTCTAAAATCAGATTTTAATTCAATACCATCATTTGGGTAATACATTTCAGCCAAATTGGGCTCCCAAGTCCCAACACATATCAGTTGCCGAGAGAATCAGACAAGCTATAAACTGATTATGGTTAAGTCGGTTTAAGTCATATAACCAAAGCCAATTGATGATCAGGAATCTCAAGGTAAAAAGGTAAGGGAATTGGCAAAAGCCAATATCCTTCAGAGACTATGGACATCTATAGGGTTAACTTGGTAGCTGAATAACCGTCTCTTTGAACATTGCATCTGAGATAAGTACGTTCTATGCAATGGGAAAATGGTAGAGCCATGTTAAGACTCGTGGAAGATTTTAAGTATCGTGGCTATGGAGAGCCATGTTCCAGGAAACAAAACAAATGTTTCAGCACTAAGAATTAGTTCATTGGTATCTAGATCTTCATTAGCAGCCCTTCTGCAAGGAGCAGGTAAACAGATGATTCGAGGAAATTCTGGCTGGGTTGTGCATCAGAATTCAAGGGGCTCAATGTATGTAAAATTTGTTTAGATAATTCCAGAGAGTAATATGCTTAAGGAAGCAAAAAGGTTCAAGAACAAAGCCAGTTGTTAGTAGTTACCAAGATTATATCTATTAACCTGGCATTTGGGTAGATTTCCAGGGGAACAAAAAGGGGTACTACATATACAACTAGAAGAAGATAGATTTACAGTCGAGAACTATTGCAGAATGATTCGGTCCTTTAATGGTCTTTCAGCTACCTTATGCATTTTCTGTGGCCAGCACATCAATGCCAATAAGAATGGAATAGAAACTGGTATGACATATGTACATTGCAGAATCCATGCCGACCCAGCACTGATCCAGAGTGCCTCAATGTGAAAAGCACTGATCTGCAAGAGTTTCTTTGTGCTGTCTTTTTCTGGAAGTGTTTATGCATGGTGGACACTGCTCCATGCACATCAGCCTGTAGAACGTCAATTTACATGACTGAAGTCAACATGGAGGCAGTCAAAAGCTGTGCTCAAATTCCCATTAATGACAGCTTTACAGAGTGCTAGAATTACATATGTAGATTCTAAAAAGCAGTGCATTACCACAATGCAACAACCAACAACTGTCCATAAAATACTCACAAATACAATGCTAAACTGAATCATAAAATAAATTTCTATTTACCTCATACCTTAATGATGCTGAGAAAACACAATCAAGACGTTCAGATTGGAGAGCCCATACAACTATCATACAAGAACAAGATGATAGAGAAATCATAAAAATGAAACAAGAGATTAAATAGTTTACAAAGTTGCAACACAGACATTATATAGCACACGATAAGGAAGTCAAAAGAGAATATGACAACATAATAGTAAATACAAATCCTTAAAATAAAGACCCATTGAGAATTGGATTCAATATGAGCCAATGTCCACTTCTTTCACATATTGATGCCTTGATGATAGAAATAAAATGCTCTTCAACCTCCTATCCTTTCTCTGGACCAGTTTCCTTTTTCCACCCAAGTGACAGACAATAATAGGGTGCCGCTAAAAAGGTATCTATTCAACCAATCATTCCCCTAACCATCCTCCCTTTTTCTAACTTTTACGTTTCTTAGCAATATGAATGGGCCACATCTAAATAACTGTAAATGGTTCACCAATTTTTGAACTACTGCTCCACAACATACTATTCCATATATCTAACAGAAAACCTCTCTTTCTGTATCATTTTCAGAATGCACCAAACCTTTGATAAAACACAAGTGACAAAACAACACCAAAATCTACGACATATTTTAGAACACCAAAACAGAAACCAAAAAGTCCTGCACCCGTAGGCCATGGATGGCATAAGGGGCTTGCCATGAAGTTAGAAGCATCCCCTTATCCTCTAGTCTTTACCATATGGTGATTACTTGGTAATTGGGTACCTCAAACACAAACCATTCCCTTCCTTGATGCCATCAAAATTAGTGGCACTACGCAACACAACACAAAATAATTTTGTCAAGTGAACTGCTCTTACCAGCACAGTAAAACACACACCTACTAATGGCAGATATTGTTTCCTCTTATTTTGGTCACCATAAGAATTATGCACAAGGAATCATGGAAATACTCCACCTTAGCAACTATTTACACTAGCCTAGCAAACACATCCCCGGCTTTGTCTGCAGGTGTGAACTCTTTTCTGCAAAATGAGTTCCAAGCATCTAATCTTCATGTACAGAACCTCCTATTGTTTGAATTTAATTCATGAAATCTCAACACATTATGATACTTCACTTGGAAGTCATCAGCTAAACTAATCCTCCTGTTGATGAGTAGGAGATATTTTCCACAGAAAGTCAAACAGTGATATTGCTATAATGAATGGTTCATAAGGCACGAAACTTGCTGAAGGTTTTATAAATGGGGTTGCAAGCAAAATGGGCTTAATCTTGGAGGAAACTCTGTGGTTAAGCACACTTAAGCTGGAGTAGTAGTACTGGGATGGTTGACCTCCCAGGAAGTCCTGGTGCTTCACCTCTATGAGCATCGCCTAGATGCAATGAGTGCAAAGTGTGCCATTCATTCTCATGAGAGATGTGCTCTTGTGAACTACTACTCATGAAACTTGGGTCAATGAGTTTGACTGAAAAACTACAGTTGAATCCTAATAGCAATATCACAAAATCCTCGTCCTATTCTACTTATATTCCCACGATACTTTCTTCCATGCTATTGACTAATTTCCTAAAAATGTCTCTTATATACATGATAGTGTTATCTAATGGGGGCACTCTTACAGAAAATGGAAAAAATCTGTTAGCAAATTCACATGTAGTTACAACACAGGAACTCTGTTATTTGATCTCAATTCACTTAATGTTAAGAAATAATTATCATAATATTTTGACGTTAAGAAGTTAACAGCTAAACAAATCTTCCTGTCCTATTTCATTTATTTACATTTATGGACCATTTTCCTCTGAAAGGTCACATAGACTATTTTCACCAAAATGACTCACACACACAAATATTACATGTAAAGAAAGACAGTATTAAGCAAATTTAGGAAAACTGTTAACAAATGCACTTGATTGTTCAACAATATATCAAGTAAACATGACTTTTGATCCTGATACAAACTATTCCATATTTTAAAAAAATTATACTTAAGTTTTTTAGTTGAAAATGTAAGAAACTAAGTTACCGGATTCGTCTAGAAAAGCCGAAATTCGAAATTCTGTTCGTTCCAAATTCGGGTTTGATTCGAATTTGTCTCAAATTCCGCGCTGAATTAAAAACACAAGTCGTTAAATAATGTGTGCGATTTTTACGGTTTATCTTTCGTTTTTCAGTTAAACACGATTTTGAAGGCATTTCTTCTGCAGTTCTCCACTCCGTAAACAGTTTCAACATTTTCGTGTAGCAACGCTAAACAAAATAGCTACGGACAATAATCACTTCCTCCGCTGTTTTTTACGGCCTCCACAATTTCCCGTCAAAACAATAAACGAGACAGCACATCGCTCCATACTTCAACGCGTGATTCTGAATAAATTTTAGGTTGAACTTTCGGTTTTTAATTTATTAGAATTCTATTAAATTTAATATCATCTATTATTAATGAATAATCTTGCAATTAGTTTAAAGATGCTATTGTTATTAAATGTCAATTAAATTATTAGTAAATTAGTATTAAATAGAATTTTATTGTTTTTAGAGTATCGTACTTTAAATATATATTATTTTACTTATAACTAATAAATTAGTTATTTATTAAGTTTAATATTAGTTACTATTTATTATTTAAAATATATATATATATATATATATATATATATATATATATATATATATTTTAAATATATATAATTGTACGGACAAACCCAAAACGAATCCGAACCCAACCCAAAAAAAAATTGGACAAATTTCGAACCCGCATCCGTACCGGAATCTGAACTGGCAACTTAGGTAGAAAAGCAAACAATATTGAATATTTAAAAAGGCAAACCAAATTCAACTGGAGTTCCCAAAATGGCTTCATGTTTCAAAATGAAAAATACAGGCCTTTCCAATATATCCTAAAAGGTAATAGTTTACAATGCTTACAAAATCTAGAAGCCTGACCATATGAGCATTTTACCATGACTTTGACAAAACATGATCTCATAAAAAGCCCATTCTTGCTCCAAAAAGATACAAAGCTTTCTAAGGCAAGGAGTCATTAACATATATTATTTCATACAAAAAGCCCATCTTTGTTACCAAAGATGTAAAAATTTTACAGGCAGGCAGACATTAGCATGGTCTATTTCATATTAAATTTTAAATGATAAACTTATTCTTTTGGTGAACTTACGATTTCCTGTGTTAATGTTATGGTAGCTGCAAGAGAATTCATTCATATCTGTGTTGATTAGCATCATATTTCTCAGAGTATATTTGCGATGATGGTCTGTTCGTTCTTGATTCTCTGTTTCACTCATCACGAAGGAGCTGTTACTATCTTCAGCGGAGATTCTGATTTGTCTATGATTGCTACCATATTCATTCTCTTGTTCATGCTCTGCAATTGTTATGTGTATTGATGTATATAGTTCTGCACTTGTTTTGTATCTTTCTTGTTACCACCACCACTCTCTCTATGGTTTTATTATGCTCGACATTGAGCTGTATGCACTTATTGTGGATTTCTTTCAAACCATCATTGGCTCTTCTTCCTCCAGCGGTTACAGGTGTTACATTATGTTCGTTTGCCTAAGTGTATTTGTGGTGACATGGCATAGTGCCTTCATCGTGTATGAAGTGGCTCGTGGTGTCATCAGTTCAAGCATTGATGGTAGCAGTTATGAGTGTAACGGCAGTCTCTTTGTGTTCCTCGATGGAGACCTTTCAGTTTCGAGGAAGTCTAATATATATGTGTCCGCAGCAAAAATGTTTGTTCTGACAGCATATGCACACTTAGTGTTAGTATTGACAGAGACATCTGTATGTATCATTCTCTGATATTTCTTTGATGAAAAACATCAGGTCAGGTCAGCAGTTGAGTGCGCAGGGATTTTCCTCTGTATTGTGCAAGACATCTGCATTTTTTGTTTATTCTGTGTTTGCATAGCTGAGGCTTATTGATTGGATGTTGAGAGTATTCAATCATAAGCATGAGATCACTGTATTTGTTTTAATCATTCAATAAAGGGATCCATTTTTGGGTGTGGCTGGGTTTTTCCCTTGAGTAGGAGGGTTTTCCCAGGATATATCATTGTGTCATCTGTTCCTGTCTGATTTTGTGTTTCTGTATATTGCATTTATACTATTCTGTTAACATCCTGAAACCTAAGGTATGAATGAACACATATTGAAACTACAAAAAAAGATGCAAGCTCACATATTTTATTAAATCATAATATTTCTTCTCAAAAGAATGCAACAAGTATAAGATCATAACTTACAAATTATAACATGCCACTCCTAAGTTGCCGGTTCGGATGCGGGTTCGAGATTCGGGTTCGAAATTCATCCAAAAAAAAATTGTGCTGGGTTCGATTCGTATTGGGTTCGTCCGTACAAGAAATTTTTAAATATATATATATATATTTATATAAACATATGCAGCAGCAAATAATTCATACATTACTATGCTAATAATAAAGCAACATAGCAAAATACTACACCACCACATATATTGTGTCATTCCTATCAATGAATGATTCCCAATGTGTGCGACTCACTGTGATACAATTGCACAAACTAATAAGACATTTCTGTGGGTTCTAGGTCACGGTAGATCACAAACAGTACAAAATGATGATATGGTATTATAAATTTCTTGCAAACATTTTAAGATAACGTAATTTTTGTTACCATTTCAGTGCAAACCAGTCATACAGTTGATGATGGCAGATTTGGGTATTACTATTTTTCATTTCCCTGTGTTACTTGTTGAGCTTCGTCTGATATTACCTCCAGGTTCTGTGTTTATTACCCACAAACGTACATGAAATTGGTTTTGAGTAAGGCATGGAGAAGAATTGAACCATAAACAACTACTAATGTCTAAACTTGGAAAAAGGAAGTTCCAATATCAATGATAAATTGAGATAAATCAGTGATAAATTTGTTCAAAATTCACTCAAACTCGCACAAATTCGCCCAGGGCTCGCAAGTTTATTTTGAAATTCGCTCCAAATGAATGGTAATTCGACCAGGGTCTGTTTTCACGAATCAGCAGCGAATTTCTCAGGGAAATACCGAATTTGAATCAAATTCAAACCGATTTCGAATTTACAGCGAATCGAATCTCGAATTTGCATGTGACTGGGCGAATATGGGAACTTAGGTTGGCTCAGCTTCAATATGAAGACCATCAGACAAACTTGCTAACCTAAATGACAGTTTGAATTATTGAACTACACTTCTATTATTCGCCACACAGACACCATAAATCAATTTCTATACTTAATTACTGGCCTGATAAAGCTGAAATTTATTTGTCACCCACTCAAACTTTTCACATGCAAATAGTAAATGTCAATCAACTCCCTCTTGTTTAATTCTAATCTAAGTTTGAAGTCACCCAATGATGGCCTATATTTTACAAGCAATAGAACCCGTAACAGATGATTTGTACCAGTAAATACTTAGAAGATGAACAAAATTCAAACATGATGTGATATAGCAGCAACAGTTTGATGATGCATCTAAGATTCTAAATCTCCAATTGGAGTTAGACACACATACATTAGCCTCAATATAACTCATTGGTACAAACAGAATGCTCACATTGCTATGACTACTAATCAGAATCATATTAACCCGGGCCAGATATTGCTGATAGCGTTTTCTACCCATGGGCCACATGGCCAACTTCTTGGCAAAAAAATTACATCGGCATCACAAATAAACCATACAACCTTAAGGCCATCACTGACACATCCACCAAAAATACTTAAAATTAGTTCTTGTAAGCAAAGGCTTACAAAAAACAGAGCTTGAAATTTCATATAAGAAAAGGCAAAAAAAGAATTTAACAATATTGGGGAAGATGGAATAACCATAAGAAAATATATATCTCATCAACATACACAAGAAAATGAAATGATGACAAGATATTGTTGCTATAATTTCTTTAATCACGGGATTACTAACAATTGTTTAAAATAAACAAAAGCTGAGAGCCATATTTACAACAAAAAAACAAAACCAACTTCACAATGAAACCTTGTAAACCATATCATTCAGAGTCATTGTCCCACGTACAAAAACAGTGAGGACGTTTCCATTGTGTAGGTGTAAACAAGCGCTCCAGCAATTCTTTTTATTCAGTTGAACCACCTGAAAGGATCACTTCCATCGTCAAAAGGCCAGCCTGAACGCATCGAATTTACAGCATCACTAGAATTTGAAGCTCTTGTGTGTGTACCTTGTGGATTGGAATTTGATGATCGGAAAGGCCACCAATTGAAGTTGAAGAAACTGCGCCTGCCTTGATTGTGTCCACTACCATGATGAGCTCTGTTATCCCTGATTGGGATAGTATTGGAATTAGAAGCCCTACCACCTGCAAGAGAACCAATTCCAATAGATGAGTTCGTTGAATTGCCATTCCGTCCATCTGATCCATCCCTGCAACATAGCCTCCTAAAAGCAAGCCTAATGCCTGAAAAAGAAAGGTACTTTTAATGGACCAATTTTTAAATTCAGACAAGATTTTCACACAATCATCAAAAATTACATTCATCAAGCAGCAAATTCTTAGATAAACATTCGCCAAGAGTTTTTGTAAAAAGTAAACAAAATTGTAATAGATTCACTAGAAATTCTAAGTACTCTAAGTGATACTTATACTTTTCCTCAAATATTACCTATTGTACATATATTAAATATTTTTTATGAAAAAAACAGGGTAACTACAGTTCTAAACATATAGAAAAACATTCTCTGTAGAAAACGAAGAAAATAAAAATGATCAGAGGCATGAACCCTACCTTGTCTGGTAATCGCTATAGCTGAAGTTGTTGCATCAACTGGTGCGGAACCTCTGGTCGTTGATCTAGGCTGTTGCTGTCCATTATAAGCAGGATGTTCCTGTCTATTATCAGCAGGCTGTTGCTGTCCATTATAAGCAGGATGTTCCTGTCTATTATCAGCAGGCTGTTGCTGTCTATTATCAGCAGGCTCTTCTGTCGGTAACGCCTGACGACAAATTGGACATGAATTATGCTGAGTCAGCCAAGGTACAATACAGTCAGAATGAAAAATGTGCTTGCAGGGCATTTCTCTGACATTGGTACCAATCTCAAAGGGTTCGGTGCAAACAGGGCAGTTGGGATTGGATCGAATATGGTCTCTATTTACCCTAACTGTGGGCATGGCATCCACAGCACTTGAAGGAGCGGGGGGGGGTCCACACCTGTCATTCTGCGTCAATTGTTCAATGAGGCGATCAAAATCAGACCCAACAAAGTAATCCCCAATGTTAGCAGGCAAACCCCTGATCCCTGATTCAGTGCCCAATATAAACCGCATACCACCACCATTACCACCATTATCATCCCTACCCCTATGACCACCCCTGACAAAGATCAGAGGAGGCCTGAAACCACCATCCTCTTCTCTTCTGTTCTCACGAAGCTGATTGAGCAAGTTGGACATGGCCTCTATTAACTGAACAGCAGAGGGCCTTCTTTCTGCGTCCCCTTCAATTGATATGGCCTCCAACAGCTGAGACCTGGGCCCGTCTTCAACTTCCTCCAGAAATTCACCATTACAAAGAGGACAAACTAAGGGCGACCCATTTGAGATCAATCTAATCAAACGACTGCATTGATAGCACCAGTAGCCAGTAGAACTAGGTCTAGAACCCATATTTGACTGCCCACAGACTTATTCAAAGACCGACAAGAAAAACCCACCTCAGAAATCTTCAGCTGTTTTTACTACTTGACAAGAAAAACCCACCTCAGAAATCTTCAGATGTTTATACTGCTATGGGCTGAAGTGACTCCCAACGCTCCAATCTCCTGCAACAATTTTTTCTGAACACTCTGTTTTCGCTTATTGGGTATTGGAATTTTTTTGTTGGGTATCTGCAGAAATGGGAGAAGATGATATTTGTGCTGTTGGGTACTGAATTTTCTTGATTGGGTAAGGAAATTTATATTGTGGGTATTGGCAAGAATGGAAATGGAATATTTAACTCACGTTAGCAAGAACAAGCACAAGAACTTGAAGGATGCCTTGCTCTGCAATGGTGGAATTGCTTGCCAGTTTCCCCTCCCAGACCGAAAGGAATATAAACATACAGTCATATTCCTTGCTTTGCGAGCACAGGCTTGCAATGGCATCAAGTGGGTGTAAGATGAACCGAAAACACATGGACAGATTTTATTTTAAATATTTAAATAAAAAAAAATTAAATCTTAACCCTGGTTAATGTTATTTATTGCCGACCTTTTTCGTGGGTTGGGACTGGAACCTTGGAAATGTTATCAGCTTCTACCCAATGAATGATTCTTTGACTCCGCGAAGTTATTTAGATGCACAAATGGTGTGACTACCTAGATTTGAAAGCCTTGAAGCCCATGACAAATTTGTGTCACTTTAAAGTGATTCTGATTTGGAACACTGATCATCCTTTCTCTCGTATAATTTAGGTTTTTTTTAATTTATATCTGAAATAAAAAATTGTCAATTGTGTGAATTTTTTTTTGAAGTTGGATAGGGGAAGAGTACCATATTTATACATTCTAACTTTGTGTAATAATATGTTGGATTTTGATAATAAAAAATTGTTGTGAAATGGTCATTTCAAAGTGTCGTAATGTCCACTTAAAGATGCACCAAAAATTGTTTATTCAAAATTGTCGTATTTGTGAACAAATATACATGTATTATCATTTTTAGGACTCCTTTAAAATTAGTAATTGAGGATAAAGTGTGTCTCGAATGTGTGGTTATTAGAACCTATTCTATTATGGTGCTCTTCCCCTAATTTATTTTATAAAAAAAAATTATATTAATTGAATTTTTAATTGGTAATTTCTTTGCCTATTCTTATCATTTTCTTCTTTTCAATTTTTTCTTACTTTACTATTAATTAAATATAAATTCAAAATTGTTACATGTGTGATAATTGATTTTATTAATTTTGGTTTTGGACTTTCCAAAACACAAAAGAAGTGTCAAAAGGGAGAAAAGAAAACTAGTGAGAATTCTCTTTTTTTTTTACCTTGTGAGATCTTATTCATGGTGTGGCTCTATTGTAAATTTTTATTAAGGCAGATATTAAAGGAAGAAAAACTAAACAAGGGACACTATTTTTAATTTTTACTAGTTGCGTAATTTATTTTTTTATTATTATTAAAGATTTAAGTTAATTTTAGTCTTTGTAATTTGTTGGTGTATCTTTTATATTAAAGTTTTATGTTTTTTTTATATTGGTTAGTTTTTATTTTGAAGTATTTATATTTTTTAATTATGTTTGATTACGTTTTTGGTGAAAATTGTGTAGGAGGTTTGACCTTATTTTTTGTTACATTAAGGTAGTTATTATTTTTTAATATATTTAAATTAAAGTAATTGAGAATTATCATAAAGAATCACTACTGCCCCTAAGTTTCTAGCTATGGCTAACAAAAAAGATATTAGTAGCAATTCTAAAACTGCAAAATTATCTTTTGAAAATCACTCGAGAGGAATCTGTTGTTATGGAACAACAACAAAAGGAAGTACGGGTAGTCACCCCTCTAAGATCTAAGAAGGAAAATGCTACTTTGAGTGCAGCCCCCCCCCCCTGGTTTTTTTTCATTGATGATTTTTCTTGTGAGGTCACTAAATCTGTTAGTCTTACACCAGACTGCAAACCATCCTCTTCACTCACATCCCATGATGGTGTTGGTAATGATGATTGGCAAATCCAAAAGAAGAAAACCAGAGCTGAAAAAATTGAAGTGGGGACAAAAAGCAAGGTTGGCAAGCCCTCACAAAGGGTGTTAAGACACAAAGCTATGGCTACGGAAATTTCCAATGGGAGGTAGTTGACTTTGGATGCAAGCATTGAAGTAAGAAATGAAGTTCCTTTCATGGAACATGAGGGGGCTAAATAGCACCCAAAATTAGTTTTATCTTAGACAATATATTATCAATTTAAAAATTGATGTCCTTTTACAGTAGGAGGTTAAGATGTCTCATCAAACTTTTTCTACTATGGCTAGTAAAATTTGGTCGGGTTCCTCTTTCTACTTCAGTGAAGCTGAAGGCACCTCTGAGGGTGTGGTGACTATGTGGAATCCAAATAAGGTGGAAGGAGAGGCCTATATGTTCTCTCACGTAACCTTGCAGTAACATTCAAGACTGGCAACTTTTCCTAGCACATATTCAGTATTTATTCTCCTAACACCAGGGTTGGCAGGAAGCTTGTGTGGGAGGAAGTCTCCTCAAATATTCTTGAGGACAAGGATTGTTATCTCTATAGGATATTTTTTTGTCATTAGTTTAGACAAAGTCATAAGAATTAGAAGATTCAATCGATGAAAGACAGAAAAGCAAATATATGAGCATGCGGTAATGTACACCGAGCAAGGCAATGAAGTCGGTAAAGCGCAGACACTATACCGAAAGCACACAGTTTACCAAACACCGAAAGCACAGACAGTACACCGAGTTGACAGTTACTGGGTACTGAAGAGCAAGTTAACCGAGTGAAGATAAGTTACTTAATGGATTGTAAAGCGATAAGGATGCATTTAATTCATTGACACAATATTAATTATGATCATACAATGCACGATGATGAGTTTGTTACACAATCAACGGTTGAAATAATTCAAAGAGAAGATCTAAGAATCAGATTAAGCGGTTAATCAAAGATTGCTATTTCCAAGAAAAACACCAAGTACCGAGGTAAAGTGACACGGTCACCGAGTGAAAAAGCAGATCTAACGGTCGAAATAATTTATCAGCGACTTAACGAATAAGATTAAGAGGTAATAAATCTTATACTTAAAGGATGATTTACATAGCAGAATAGAGAGATTGAGATGACAAAGGAGAAAGTGACAGAGTACAGAGAAGAATGTTATTGAAGAACATAAATCAGAGCAGAGAGCCCGAGCTGATATCTTGCTACAGCAGATCAAAACTGAACAATGTTACAGATTGAATTGAGGTAACACAAGTATTTCAGAGCACATAGAGTCTGATCAGCATATGTAATTGATGCATTATAGCAAACATTTGTAATTTGTTAATATTATTGTATTGAGAGCTAGAAATCCCAATACTAGGTAGATCTTAACCGATCTTATTTATGTAAAACCTTTAACTAGGTACATCTCTAAGTCTAGAGATTGTAAAATCCTCTAACCAGGTAAACTTAACAAGTCTTTGTTTACTCTTAACCGGGTAAGCTATCAAAATGGCTAAACTATGTAAGCTCTAACCGAACACCCTTTATACTGCAGTTAGTGAAGGTTGTGGGTGTCATCCCCACCGTAGTTTTGTCCTCTAACCAAGGATTTTTGCATAAACAAAATCATGGATTTATGAGCTCATTTACTTGAATGTGTGCATGTTATGTTTTATTTTTTATTTCAAGTTATTTAAATCGGTAATCAGCATTATACAGTTTAAGTTTTAAAAGTTTTTGTGGTACTGATTCACCCCTCCCCTCTCAGTCCCAACTTTTCATAAGTCATTCCAACAATTGGTATCAAATCTTCTACTCTTGAGTTATAGGGTTTGACCACCTGAGAGTTAAAGATCATAGTCGTGGAAAGTTTTAGGCAATTTAAAATACTTGATGGTCTTGAATCTGAATTGGAAGGTGCAAGAGAGTTAATCATTGATTTAAATTCTAAACTTGAGAGATGTGTAAGGGTGAGCCTGAGAATTTATGATGAATTAAAGGTTACACAAGAACAAATTGATACACTTGAAACAACATTTGAAGGTAGTGTTACTAATGAATTTGAGATGGCCATAAAAGAACTACTGGAAAAGAATGATACACTTACCAAGCTGTTGGACCTAATGAAGATAGATCTTGAAACCAGCATGATAAGAATGACCGAATTGATTGAAGGAAAGAGGATTGTTGAAGATGAGAAGAAAATGGAAAAAGATGATAAAAGACAAGTTGAAATGAAGTTATTGGAAAAAGATAATGAGATCATGAGAATGACACAAGTTCACTATGGCATGGTCGATCAACTTTTGAGTGCAAATCAAGATAACACCATAAAATAATTTGAGAATTTGTACGAAGCTCAAATTGATACACCATTCAACAAGTTGTGCGAGAATGGGAAAGTGAAGGACGAGCATATTCACCTGGAAGCAAAAGGTTTGACGCACAGTGTTCACTTACCGAGATTTTTTAAGACAAAATGGATAAGAATGGTACTCAACCGAGTACATGACCAATTCATGTGGTTAGATGAACCTGTAAAGATCACTAAGGATACATTGCATATCATTATTGGGTTCCCCATTGGAGACAAGCCCAAAGCCACAAAGCAAATCGACAAGGGTAAGCTCACCAAGTTTACTAAAGTACAATGGGATGGCAGAGGGATGAGAATATCCATAGTTACAGACCCCGAGTTGCGGTATGCTTGAAACATCTTATCATATTGAGAATTCCAATCATCTCGAGTGGATAGTGTGCCATGCAGAACAGTGGATTTGGCATACAAGTTAGTAAAGAAACGACTCAAGTTGGATATATCTAAAATCTTGCTGAAATAATTAAAGACAATATGAACACAATCAGGAAAGCAAAGACTAATACACTAAAGTTTGGTTCATTATTGGTATGTATATTCTTCTATTGTCAGAATTCATTTCCCTCCATTGGAGATGTAGTTTGGATCCCCGGAAGACCTATTCTTTATCAGATAAATAAGTACATACAAAGTTTAGGAGACAATTTTGATGCTATCATGTCTGAATATTTTTTGAATTTCCAAGCAAGAATTATAAGAGGTATAGGATTCTACCTCAACTAGTTGCAAAGTATCAAGATAACATATGTTTTGAGGTTGACACCGACACTTGTATAATCAAGGTTGTTGAGCCTAGAACCGAATGGATACAATCAATAGGTTATGAACTAGACAGTGATATTGGGTCACAACATATTGAAGCACTAATTTCTAAACATGTTGATCCCAAAGCTAAGAGGTATGGCACCTATGAAGAGGTGAAAGTGAGAAATAAGAAAAACATAGTGATACCCAAGGCAGTCAAGAAAACAGGAAAGATGATTGACAATCTGACCAAGACATTAAAAGTGGGTGAGACAAGTGTCGATGACACAAATAATGAGAAAGCTATTGTTGTTGTTGAGAAACAACTTGCACTTGTAACTTCATTGATCACGAGAGGCACTAGAAGATACACCAAATCTTCAGTGAAACCAAAGGAAAAGATAATTGCATAAATTATTCAACCAAAAGGTAAAACATATAGGAGAACCCAATGAGGTAAACCAACAATAAGTTCACGAAGGAAGTTAATATTGGAAAAGATAGTGAGATTGAATCTGAAGAGCCAGATAAATCAGTTCCAGTGGCTCGTCTCTCACTAGCTCCATGGACTCTTGATGACTTCTTGGAAGGATTAAAGGAATCGGGAGGATTCAGAGGATTTAGGACAATAAAGTATTTGAAGAGAAATGAAGAAGACAATAAAAAGTTAGAAGATGTAGTTGTTGTGATACTACTAAGACAGAGAGTGACTCCTATTGAGATTACAAATAAGCTACCTGAGGAACTCTACAATAAAATAGATTCACATTGGAAGTATGCAATTAATGTTGAGAAGGAAATGAGAGAAATATCTCTTGTGCATACTATTCCTGACTTGGCACCATCTGAGATAAAAGAGGCATTTAAGAAACATTTAAAGAAATTTTTGGTTAAAGGAAGAGCCCTGAGGAAAATGAATGGAGATATATTATCTGTGGATAGGGAAATAGATGCTAAGTGGAGAGATATATTTGGCATATCTTTTACCGATCAACCTGATGCAATGAAGAACCAAAATGAAATAATCACTAAGAAAATAAAGAACAACACAGGCCAAGAAGACCCAATTGATCTTACTATTGATAATGCAGAAGTCATTATAGAAGATGCATCTGAAGAGATTGATCCTGCAAAGGAATCATCAAAAGATGAATATGTAATAGATGTTGAAGTACTAGACACTGAGTACATGGAAGTAGATTTTGCACCATTGCAGAGTACTCGTCATGTATTAGTACAAATACAAAGCTATTCTACTAAGAAAATTGGTGCCACTGATGTTACACAAGTTATGGCAACTGAGCCACCAATTGATACAGGTAATGTAAATGTTGATAAGCCAGAGGCTACTGAGACAGAACAACAGAAGGATACCAAGTTGGAAACTCCAACCAACACAGAAGGACAGAAGCTGAACACACCAATGACAGACCAATCACATGTTCAGAATTATCCCAAGCTACAAGATACAGAAAAATAAATGCTGCAGGAATCAAATCAGAAAGACAAGGATACAAAGAAAGAAGAAAATAACAACAAGAAGAAGTAAAAGAAGAGGAAAGCATAGTCGGTCACCACACCGACTCACTAGATGCAACAATGGCATCACATTCTAAATCCTCTACTAGAGAGAGAAAATTGAGCGAGACAAAGAAGGGTAAGAAGAGGAATCAAATCATAGATTTGGGTGAGCCAATCATAATACCAGTAGGAGACCCCGATAAGATGAAGCCCAAGGCATTGAATATCTATGCAAAGCTAGTAAGAAGAAAAGATGAACAAGAAAATCTATTGTTGAAGAAGAAAAAGGTTAATATCTTAGAAGATGCGAAAGAAGTTTTCCAGGAAATTGTTCCTGATGTCACCATTGATGAGTCTGAGCCAATACTAGATCAAGTTGGAACTATAGTCCAACAAATTAAAGGACCAACCAAAGATATGACAGATTACATGTTGAAGATCCACAAGGCATTAATGGAGAAGAAACTGATGGAGGATCTACTGTAGAACATTGTTATAGCGAAGGTAACTCTTTTTGAGTTATGTTCCAAAGTTGAAGAACATTTGAAATCCATCACTTCATTATTTAAGAAAGTATGTATGCTTACTACATTCACTGAGGATATTAAGAAGGAGGCAGAAACTGAGAAAGAGATGACTGAGCAGCTTGCCAAGATAACTACCAAGCCTGGAGAATTCCAGACACTTCACTCAAAGATAAAGGAACTCATGGGAGTTCAACTCTCATTGAGACAGGAAGAGGACAAGATGAATCTAGAGTTGCTTGAGCTACAAGCACTAGTCATTCCACACATGCAATCAATGCAAACACACCTGAAGAAAGGCAAGAAACTGGCAAGTTTTCCAAAGATTAGCATCCTGGATACTATAATTGATCTATCGACAGATATAACTGAGCATATTGTGATATTACAGATTCTCTGAGACACTTGGAAGACTGTACTAGCTGGATTGCAACAAAGGTATAAACACAATTTTTATATTTAAAGGTTTTGTCGATACTTTTTGTCAAAAATGGGGGGAAATAGATAGTCTGAAAATAAATAAATAAAGTCAATAAAGTCAACAAAAAATTTAAAAAAAGTATATATGTGAAAATAGGAAAAAGAAGATAAGAGTATAGAGAGTAACATCCAAGGGGGGGTACTAAGTTTTTTACGAATTTGAAGTTTTTGTCAAAATCTCAACTAATGTCAAAGGGGGAGATTGTTATCTCTATAAGATATTTTGTTGTCATTAGTTTAGACAAAGTCATAAGAATCAGAAGATTCAATCGATGAAAGACATAAAAGAAAATGTATGAGCATTCGGTAATGTACACCGAGCAAGGCAATGAAGTCAGTAAAGCACAGAAAGTACACCGAAAGCACATAGTTTACCAAACACCAAGAGCATAGACAATACACCGAACACTAAGAGCATAGACAGTATACCGAGTTGACAGTTACCGAGTACTGAAGAGCAAGTTAACCAAGTGAAGATAAGTTACTCTACCGACTTACTTAATGGATTGTAAAGTGATAAGGATGCATTTAATTCATTGACATAATATTAATTAGGATCATACAATGCATGATGATGAGTTTGTTACACGATCAATGATTGAAATAATTCAAAGAGAAGATCTAATAAGAAGATTAAGCGGTTAATCAAAGATTGCTATTTTCAATAAAAATACCAAGTACCGAGGTAAAAGTGACAGGGTCACCGAGCGGAAAAGTAGATCTAACGGTCAAAATAATTTATCAGCGACCTAACGAATAAGATTAAGAGGCAATAAATCTTATACTTAAAGGATGATTTACATAGCAGAAGAAAGAGATTGAGATGACAAAGGAGAAAGTGACAGAGTATAGAGAAGATTGTTATTAAAGAATAGAAATCAGAGCAGATAGCACCGAGCTGATATCTTGCTACAACAAAGCAAAACCGAGCAGTGTTACCGATTGAATTGAGGTAACACAAGTATTTTAGAGCACATAGAGTTTGATTAGCATATGTAATTGATGCATTATAGAAGACATTTGTAAGTTGTTGTAATATTTAAAAATGGAAATGGAAATATATATATAT
>MU223619.1:443205-459055 GCA_018584345.1 Thuja plicata | reverse complement strand
ACATGGATTTTAACATGGAAACCCTGTTAAGGGAAAAAACCACTGGGACTGGTACCCCAAATTTTCACTCTTCTAAAGTGAGCCCTGTTAGGAGCCAACCCTGTTAAAGGTTACAAACACACTGTTAGGTGTGGCCTTGTTAGAGGATTTTATACATAGAGGTTGTCACTTAGTATCGGGCAACTCAGTTTGCTACCATCCTTGAATCAACTTCCTTCTTAGACTGTCAATAGGCTTTAGGAAAATCTAGTGCTACTTTCATGAATCAACCTTTTTGGCACTCCTTGGGATGTACCTCAATATATAGAAGACTGTTAAGTCCTGCTCTGTTAAGAGACTTGATGCTTCAATGGTTAAACTGAAACATAATGACCTATTTCTAATGCAACTTGAATTGCATATTTTCATATCTATTTAAGTACATTACCTCTCTGATCAATGTGTCAATTCAATTCTTTGTGCTCCACACTTTTTGCTCTGTGATGCTGTACTTCACTGTTCATCGGTGTCTGCAGAATTATTTAGCTCTCCTTTAGCTTGATTGATCAAGACTATATGAAGTTATCCTTCATCAATTTCTCTTCAACATCCTCTTTCTATTCACTCCCCCTTTGTGATTATTCAATATGCAGAAATGAATTAAGCTTATCTCTTATATAGACATGATATTCATCATTTTTTGACTATTGATTCTTGATTCTTGGTGTGAAAAACAATCTAGCCAATTTGATTTAAAGCATAACTCCTGATTTATCTCGTAGTTATCTTCTTGCCAACTACACAAATCTTCTTTAAATCAATCACTTAACTCTGGTAGAATAAAACAATGAAAACAACTAGTTGAGTCTATCTTTAGTTCTTGCCAACTAGATATTTTGTCATTTTCTGAACTCTCTATTATGTCGGTCAATTCTGTAGTTAGTCATCGGTGAAAACTGCCAGTTCTGTCGATGTGACTCCAGTCAACTTCAGGATCTCCATCCGTCGGGCATTATTGGATTTTACTCATCGGGCAATTCTATTTTCAGCTCGTCGGGTATCCTGTGATTTTGCTTGATCAGGCAACACTATCTTCTGTTCATCGGGTATCACTGTGACTTTGGTTCTTTGCCTTTATTGATGGTGTGCACTCCGTCGGTGTTATCTGTCACTTTAGTGAATACTTGACTTTTATGCATTGCTGAAAGCATAATCTTTGTTCCATTGATTCTCTAAATTCTTTGGCATTATATACATGACCGTACAGATGATATCAAGTTGACATCAATGACAATACAAACCATTAATTGATTTAATGCCTTGCATTATCTTCAACTTAACATTATCAAACATTCAATCAGTTACATGTCATCAAGATCAAGGGTATCCTGGGTTTTCAATGTGCTACTCTTCTAGGCATTTCTCTTGACATCCCTCTAAATGTCAAAGAGGTCACCCCTACCTTTTGTAACACTATCCTAGAGAGAATTCAGAGGAAATAAGCTGGATAGAAAGGCAAACTCTTGAGTAGTGTAGGGAAACTTCAACTACTTTGCGCCTCCCTCCAAGGCATCCCAATACATTTCTTATCCCTTTTTAAAATCTCAAGCACCATGGTAGAGAAGCTCGAGAGAATTCAAAGAACATTCCTCTGGACTGGTGTTAAAGAGAAAAAGAGACTAGCGCTTGTTAATTGAGACATAATTTGTAGACCCAAGAATCAGGGAGGTAGTGAGATCAAGAAACTGACTGACTTTAATAGAGCTTTAATTTCTAAATTTGGTTGGAACTTGGTGATGAACTACAAATGATTGTATGCTTGAAGTCGTTTGTTGATAGTCAACCGAGTTACAGAAGTGATGATAAACATTATCAGTTAATGTATTGTCATTGATGTCAACTTATTTGAGTATCATTATGGTGACAAACATCTATTATGGATTGAACTATTGGAACAAACAAATTTTATGTGGTCGGTAAATGAAGAGTTCTATATACACCGAGAGATAGTGAACACCGAGTAAAACATAGTGTATACCGACCACAGTAATAATTGAGCCAGGGATCACCGACACAACATAGTATTAACCAAGCAATTTAATCAAACCAAGGATGACTAGAATGTTGAGCTGGCAATTGATGATTCTGAGGTAAAAGATAAGGTTTGTTATATTGATCAAACTATTATGAAAATTCAAGGAAGATCGAACGACAAAGATTGAAACATTTTTTAACACACCTGTCGAGGATGGTTTAATCGGCGAAATCAACGATGGAGATTAAGCGACAAAATATAAAGGATGGAAATTAAATGAGTTATGTTGTCTTAATAAGAGACAAGAGATTCATTATGAATCATGCATCACACCTGATGCACACATGCAAAATTTATGCATGACTGATCAAACTGGTTAAAGACAGAACCGAGCATTTTTTGTAGACATCACCGAGCGACAGAGGAAAGAGCATTACTGAGCAGAACATAGTATGAAGAATGAGATGAACTGAAGTGAACAAATTGATCAAAGGTATTATATGCTTAGCATAGATCTAAAAATCTATAAAATAGATTTGTATTTGAATCAGATCATTATTGTATCAGTTTAACCATTGTTACAGATAAATCTCTTAACTGAGTAGGACGTGAAAGTATTTATTATGACATTCTAATGAATGTTGAGTGTTTTCTTGTTGACCCCATAGTGAATGCATGGTCAAGAGAGAATTGTTAGTTTTGAATCCTCTAACCAGGTCAGATTTAACAGTGTGCATTTTAACCTTTAACAAGGTTGGCTCGTCACCAAGCTCACTTCAGAAGAGTGAAATATTTTGGGTTACCGGTCCCAGGTGGTTTTTCCCTTAGCAGGGTTTCCACATTAAAATCTATGTGTCAATGTGCATGAATGTTATGGATTTTTATTTTTCTTTACACTTTACTTTATTGACATTGATCGGTAATCATAGTATTAATTTACTGCTATTCGGTAATTAACTAGAAGATACAAAATACATTTCACCAAGTTGAATTATATGTTTGAAATTATTTTTATATACATCTGGAGGAATTTGGGACTATAGGATAATTAGGAGCTAACTGATTCACCCCCTCCCAGTTATTCTAACACCTAGCTATAGGTAGGGCGGATTGGTTCTGCATCATGAAGGCTAAATACCTCAACCAAGGCAACTTATATTGAGATCTTGACTTAAATGGTTTCTTGACAGGATCTAAAATATGGAGTAACATTTTTAAATGTAGAACGCTAATCAAGGAAGGTCTAAAATGGAAAATAGGCAATGGGAGTTTGATTAGATTATAGGAAGACTAATGGATGGGGGAAAACCTCTTGTTGATGGTCCTTATAATCTGTTGATGAAAAAGGAAAAGACTTACTTTGGGATTCATGTTGCTGATTATATCACTCCCAGAGGAAAATAGAAAATCTTGGCACAAAGTGTTAGGGATAGGCCTAATCTTCTTCCTAAAGTTTTTGAACTCTAGTACCTAATGACGAACATGAGACTCCCTCTCTTCCCTAGAGAAGATAAATTTATTTAGACGAAGACTCCAAATGGTGCATTCTCAATCAATTTTTCTTACAATATGTTGATAAAGTACAATGGTGGCCCCGGGTGCTATAAGAAGGTTTCGAACTCTCAGCTCATACTAAAGATCAATTTCTTCTAGTGAGCCTCTCTACATGGTAAAATATTAACCCATGATAACCTGGTGAAAAGGGGCTTTTATTTTATAACAAATGTATCCTTTGTAAATAAGAAGAGGAGACAATCCAACATCTCTTTATTCATTATCCATTTGCCTCACAAGTTTGGTGGAATGTCCTCTAGAAGTTCAGCCTTGACTGGGTGTTTGGAAGGAATACTCAACAATTTCTTCTCAAATTGAAGTGTCCATCAAATCACCCCCTCATTAGACAACTTCGATAGAAAATACCTCCCCATGTTTGTTGGTGTCTATGGAAAGAGAGGAACAATGGGATTTTCAAGGATACTAAAAATAATGTTGATAGTGTGCTCTTGATTCTCAACAAAATCTTGTTGGAAAATATTGCGGTAAGTAATTGAAAACCCCTCGTTGTCCTCCAACTGGCTGGGATTGTACACTTTCTAAAAATTGGAAGCTCGCTAAGGATTTCTACAAGTTTGATAATGCTAAGAATTTGGCCAGCAGTAACAAAAAGTGGAAATACCCTCGCCCACCTTGCGTTAAATTAAATTTTGATGGTGCGGCCAAATAGGTCATAGTGGTCTAGGGAGGTGTGATTGGGGATTATAAGGTTGATTTAATTGCAGCTTATGTAGGAAAATTAAAGGATTATACTAGCAATCAGGCTAAGGGGATGACCCTGCTATGGGTTCTGAAGATAGCTTTTTCTATTGGCATTAAAGTCCTCAAAATAGAGGGTGACTCCATGTTGATTATTGAAGCGACCAAAGGTGCAATTAAAGCTGGCTGGAAAGTGGAGGAAATCATGTTGGATATTAGGACTCTTCTAGCGGGGTTTGATGAGTTTTCCATACAACACACATTTAGAGAAGGTAATGTTGTGGCAGATTCTATTGTTGCAATAGGGTTGGTGTTAGATGGTCCACATTGTTGGAGGAAAGAACACTATCTACCTTCTAGCATGAAGTCTCTTTTTATAATGGAAAAAATCCCTTTATTTCTTAATGGAAGTTAAACAAAAATTCCTTTGTGTCCTATTCTGGAGTTTATGGGCTTTACTCTGTAAAACTGGTAGGTGTTTAAATTTGAAAAGCTATCTGTTATACTCATATGGTTTGAATTACATAAGGATGCCATGTGGCATGTACTAATATTTCCCACATCTCCCCTTGTTTCCTTATGATGGTTTGAAGTGGCTGAATATTGATTTTAGTGTTTGGAATGGTCATGTTTTCGATGAACGTGATATTAATTACAAGAGTGATTTGATAGATTTTTCCAGATCAAATTCTCGGTTTGAACCTGATATTTTCTCTATTTCCTCATTAATTACAGACTCTTCGCATAAGGGAGCTGGCTACGAATGGTTTCTCAAATTGTAATAAAAGCATTGATTACAATCATTTGTCTCGGGTTCAAGTGTCATTTCTCTTGGTTGGCTTCAATTTGGGATTTTCACAATTTTGTAACACTTTGGCTCTGACTTGTGATACCATGGGTGGGGATTGGTGTATGGATGTTAAACTAGATAAATGTGATCATTTCAAAAACAATGCCACTATCTGGCATATCTGCAAAGAAGGGGGAGTTTCCCAGTTTATCAAATACATGACAGGCTTCGACAAAAGCCTCTCTAAACAATTTGTTTCCACTTGGGGAAAAAAGAAGAGTAATGATGGGTGGAATTTCCTTTGAGGTGAATGAGGAGGTCATTGCTAAATCCACCAGTCTCTCGACAGAATGGAAAAATGAAAAAAAAACCAGTAGAGTTTCAGACTTGGCTAGTCTCAACCAGTTCTTCTAAGGATATGAGCAACCTATCAAATTGTGTGGAGGCTACATCTAGGAGAAATTACTAGAGCCTTGGGACCAGGTGTGTACTATGGTAATGAAATAATTTACCCTCGAGGGGAGATTTTGGATTTATTACTACTATCACATGCCCTTTTTGAATCATTTAAGAAACCATGATATTATTTCCATTTCATTTTTTCTTCTTCATTCTTTGGAAAATGTTGTTAAGGATGTCGCAGAAGCTAAAAATTAGGGTAAAAATCCAACCATCTTGCATCAAGGCCTTATATTTAGACTCTATCACTTCCAGCTTTCTCTTTGTCCCCTGTAGGCCATTGTTGTTCAAGAGACCCCTACTTCCTCCACCCCTCTGCCGAAAAGTATAATGGATACTCCTAGTCTACGTAAGAAAAATTGTATCAAGAGTCCTGCCCTTAAAACCCCTCACAGACCTCCTGACACCTCTCCTCACTATTTCAGTTGAGATGCCAAAGGATAAGAAAAGAAATGACCCTCCCCTGAAACTTAAGGACAAGGTATCCAAAAAAACTAAATTCAATATTAAACAAATTGATTCAGATATTGAAATTACTAAAGAGAGCAGCACTCCTCGTTGGTCCACTCAACTGGCAACCAAACCTACGAAGAAGGAGAAAAACCTGAAAGATGAGTCTGCATCGGAGGAGGATGAGGAGAGTAAAAGAAAGATCATGGATGAAGAAATGCCAAAGAAGTAGACTCATTCAGTTACTTCTAGTAGCTCCTCACACGTCTCAGGGAGTCTAAAGATTGAGTCTATTGATCTCACCCATAATGTGGATGCGGAGAACAAGGCTATGTCTCCCGCTAAGGACAGGGGAAAAACTCCTACTAAGGGGGAATGAAGTATATATGAGGTTGCTTGGGAAGAGATAGGCAAAATAAAAACCAAAATAAATGATATGGATAAAAGGTTCCAGGAGGTCTCCCGCTTTGTCTGAAGTTCATGCATAGCTCGGCTATTACTTTGTGTTTATTGCAGAAGGACATGCTAGGTGAAGAGGACAATAGATATGTCAATTTCAAGGGACCATTTAAGTTTCTTACTAAAGATAGGACGAGGATGATGTTGTCCAAGTAATGCAGGCGGAAGGAGACCTAATATTTTGGTACCTATTTCTCTTTAATAGTCTTGTTGTTAGTGGCCTTAAAAACCTTGTTTTAATTGATGCCTACTTTGCTCATTCTTTTATGTTTAATTTTAAAGACTTATGTTGGTATGGCACTGCGTGGCCTTTGTTTAAAACTCTTAATACTATTTTGTATAGTATAGTGAATGTTAGTAGTAGTCTAGTTAGTATAGTAATGATGGTAGTTGTAGTAATGGTTACTACGATAAGTAGACGCTTGATTATTTTTGATATGTGGAAGTCACCTAGTGTTAATCTATTGACAGTAGCCAATTGGGTTGATGTACTGAGGGACAACACCCTTGTTTTGTTGCTTCTAATATAAAAAAATAAATGTTACTTTCTCTAATTAAATTCGTAATCCAGAGGTAATACCTTTACCTATTTGTATTCTTTTCTTCTTTTCAATTTATTCTTACTTTACTATTTAATTAAATATCTATACTATCTAAATTTAAAATTATTATGTAGATAATAATTGATTCTATTAATTTTGTCTTGGAATTTCCAAAAGACAAAAGAAATGTCGAAAAGGAGAAAAGAAAAACAATGAAAATTCTCTTTTTTAACCTTGTGAGATCTTATTCATATAGTCACTTTATTGTAATTTTTTTGCGGGGTTAAAATTAAAGTGAAGAAAAATTAAACAAGGGGCAATATTTATTATTTGTAAAAGTCTAAAAGCTATCATTTTATATTTCTTAGTATAAAATATTATAATATAATATGGGTGGTTTGGTTATTTTTAAAACATACAATGTGTAAGCTATTGTCAATTTTTTATTTATAAAAAAAAAGTTCCTCTTTTACAATAAATGAGATCATATTTGCTAATTAAAGAATATAAGTATTATTGGTATTAAAATGAGATCATGTTTGCTAATTAAAGAATATAAGTATTATTGGTAGGAAAGACATTATTTTTGAGATTCTTTAGTGGGAAAATATAAAGAATCAAAAATTAAAATCCCTACAAAATAAAGTGAAAAAAAAAACGTTTAAAAAATAATTCCAATACAAAAAGAGATGTGACTTCACTAAATTATAATTTGATCAATGAAACAAGAATATTATAATGTAAAGAACTAAAAGTTGAAAATATACAAGATAAAAAGATAAGTGAATAAATTCTTTTCAGATAATATTATAAGTCAAAATATCTCTCCTAATTAAATTATAAATCAATAAATAAAAATATATATAGTTATAAAACATGTTCTATTTAAGTATATAAAAATAAACAATTAATAAAGATGCTCAAACTTATAGTGTGTATAATTATATTTATGAGGTACAAAACTAAAAACATGTGATTTAAAGTAGTCATTGGGAGAAAATTTTAATATCTTACATGTCTAAGCTTTTTGGTTTTGATTTTTAAAATGGGATGCCGAGTCCAAATTGTAATTAATTGTTTAGTATTTTCTCTCTTTAAATATGACAAGATAGCTCATGTTTTGAGGATCACAAAACCCATTAGAGTGTAGTAATATAATCAATGATAAACCTTTAAAAGCTAGTAAGGTAACTAATGCAATTTTTTTAATAATTTGAAGAGTCTTATGATTCTCATTTTTTCCCACATTGAATTCAAGCATGACATATACAACACAATTTATTAAACACAAGACACATATGATAAAGTTTGGTCACATTCTGATGAATAATATGTTTGATGCAAATATTTCTTGTATCTTACATTCAAAAACTTTTTTTGACTGATTTTTTTGAATTGGATCTCTTTCAACTTGTAATTAATATTTTAGTTATTTTTTTCCTTCAAATATGACAAGATTTAGATAAGATAGCTCATTTTTCTAAGACCACAAAACAATTGGAATATAACATAAGCGATTTTAAAGTGTTAAGAGACTAATAAGATAACTAATGTAGATTTTATAATTAATTTGAAGACTCTCATGTCCTCTCATTTTTACTCCATATTAAATTCAAGTGTGACATGAACTCTATTAAATTTTCTTAACACACGGTTAAGCCTAATAGTCACCTTTTAATGAATAATATGTTTGATGATAGGATTTTTATATATTATAGGTTTAATTTTTTTTGTTACAATTTTGAAATGGAATGTCTAGTCCAACTTCTAATTCATTTTTATTTTATTTTTCCCTTTAAATATGATAAAAATGACCTAGCATTTCAAATCCAACACTTGGGGAACCATTTTAAATTATTTTAACTTGACAGTGAAGTTGTTTAGTGTGTGCTGAAAATGTGTCACACTTCTATGAGTCATTATATCCAAGATTACTCAAGAATAAGGTCTCAAATGGCGACTCATACCTCTCTATTCATGGAGTGCAAGGGTTTGTAATGGAGTCCCTCAGATTGACCTAGTTTGTGCCCGTGCAAGTACATAAAATGAGAGATTCAAAGAGGAAAAGCAAGAATGTTAATCTCCATGATCATCAAGTATGCGTGCAAATGAAAGCTATTCTATATGATAACAATGCAAGATTATTCTACAAAAGGAAATACAAATGCAAGATTAATCTATGAAAGGAAACATGAATCTAATCTAACATGCAAGTGCAAAATTAATCTAAATGGATTGCCATGGAGGCATGAGAGAAGAAGACAAGAAGAGAGAAGTTATAATATCCAAGCCCAAGTGCTCAAATTCTCCTCCAAAATTGCTCTCCAAACTTGCAGCATAACAATAGCATCAAAATTCTATCCGAAAATGAGAAGGAGAGGTTTGATTTTAAAGAGCAATGGACGGTAGAGATTAAGAGACAAAAAAAAATGAGCAATGGTGGAGATTAAATCTTGGTTGATCCATGTGCTCATATCTTCAAAAGGCAAAATCAAATGCTATGATTAAGAGACAAAAAGCCCACCACTTAAGATGTGTGAAGAAAAATGAATTTTATTTATTTTTATTTAATTTATTTTATTTTTCAACACAAAGAGAGATTTAAGTGGGGGTTTTTATTTAATTAATCTTTTAATTAAATAAGATTATTTTATTTAATTAAAAAAAGAGATTTTAATTAAATAAGATAATTGATGAAATGATCAAACCTTAGGAAATATTGAAATAATTGAATTAATTACAATTTGATCAAGGAAATTGATTTGAATTAAAATATTGCAAAGCATTGATTCATGAATTTGATAAATTGATTGTGTCATTTGATAAATTGAAGAATGAGGGCCCATAGTCTAGGCGTCCATTTTAGGTGCATACATTTGCCCCTCTTTGACTAATGTGTGATCTTTATGGGAACACATGTAGTCAAAGAATGTAGTTAAAGTGTGAGATCGATTTGGGATCACAAAACAACCCAGACGTGTGATTGACGGACGGGAACACATCAGGAAAAGGATAAGCTGATTAAAAAAAGACAAGGCCAACACCCCTTTAAATAGGTAATTGACATGTCCAAGATAAGAATCTCAAGAAAGGTTGCCCCAAGCAGAGCAATTGATAGGATTGATAAAGCTGAATCAAGGATTGAAGTTTGATAGGTATTGCCCCCTTGTGATCAAAATCAAAATGAGATAGAGGAGAAACAACAAATTGATGAATTTGATCAAATTAAACTAAAGATAAGGTTCTTGATGTAAGATGAAAGATATAAGGATCATAGAACCAAGGTAGATCATCAAGCATGAAATATTATGCCCCAAGGTTGAATTAGAAGAAAAGAAGTGGGGTGAAAGCGAATGGAAGATAGAAGTTTGGAAGAGGTGGAAAGAAATGGAGAGAAGAAAGAGAATTTGCCCCAAAATCAATCAACTGTTTAAGATAGAAAATTTTGATTGAGATCACGAAAGAAGATAAGGAAATGAATATCAAAACATGACCACAGTTGATTAGAAGTCCACAAGAAAGATGAAGGAAACCCTCTCAAACTCATAATGCAGCCTAAAAAATGCAAATTAACATGAAGTCTAACAATGCAAGCTACATGAAAATGCAAAGGTGTACTTGCAATAAAGAAACTATAACATAGGACTTTGTGTTCATCATTCATCAGAGAATGTAAAGGAACATATTTTCATCATTGAGCCATTATTAACGGACACCGAAAAATCACACAATCATCACTAAGCATCAAAGACATAAAGGTTAAGATGACTTTGATGTTAGCTTACCCAATTTAATGTAGCAAAACCATGCTCGCATCAAGGCATAGATGTCGGGATGACCATAAGAATGGTTGTGCAAAAATAGTCAAGGATGAAGCCTCAAATATCTTAATTGTTTCAAGGGAACAACAAGAGACACTCAAGAGTGTCAAGACCACACCCACAAGAAGAAAGCAAATAAAAACATGCCCCATGCCCCAAGTCCTCTAGCTATGCATCCTAAAGAGACTTATTAGACAAGGACACTCAACAAAAATAATAACAGTTAGCATAAAAAGAAAATATCATGACATAGCTCAAGCATTAAGTGTTGTGTTTAAAAATTTAAGTGTGTTAACTGATACTGAGTTCTAAGGATAAGGATCGAATGCTTGTAAGCAGGTAAGATCACATGACGAAACTAGGTAAGACCAAACTGATAAGTGTTGAAAAACACTTGATGTCAAGGGTTGTATTGAAAAATATAGTTGGGGGGATGTTGAAAAACATCATTTATGAGATTTCCTAAAGACTAACGCATCCAAAAGACCAAAGCTAACATAGTTACGCTCCCTAGACAAAGACAAAGACCAATTCCAAACCAAGGCAACAAGGACAAGGCATGATGGAGAAAGGCTAAGTGTTAAGGACATGCGCTAAGAAACATGGGTGCAAAGGCCTCAAGTAGCACCCGTTTCCAGGTTTTCACCACTTGGATTTTATTACAATTTTTTGCTACCAAAGCACTTGTTTCCAGGTTTTCACCAAGGCACTTTTTCTATTTTTTTTAAATTTTTAAATTTTTGACTTTTTTTTTTTGTATTTTTGGAATATATAATTTTTTTGGAGATACATCAAAGCACCTATTGCTAGGTTTTCACTAAGATGATCATTTTTTCAGGATGTTTTCTTATTTTTAAAATTTTTGACAATATATTATTTTTTTTTAGATTTTTTCAGGATTAATAAGTATGTACAAAGGATGCCCCCAGACAGAATGGGAATCATGAATAGAACTTCTTCAGGTGCAAGACATTGATAGGATCAGGGAGCTTCTCTCCCTCTTCTGTAGATAGTAAATAAGCACCTGACCCAAAATTTGTTGTAATGATGTAAGGTCCAAGCCAATTAGGTTCAAATTTGCCCTTTTGATCTCTATGTTGTTGATTCTTAGGATTTTCACGTAGGACAAGATCTCCCACTTGAAATTTTCTAGGGTGAATCTTTTTATTGAAGGATTTAGACATGTGCTTTTGATAAACCCTCATATGGTCAAATGATCCTTGACATTTTTCATCTAGAAGTTCTAACTCTTGAAGTCTCATGGCGCGGTAGTCTTCATCTGTAACTAGGCCTTTGAGGGAAACTCTAAGTGAAGGAATCTCAACCTCCAAAGGTAACACTGCTTCAATGCCATATGCAAGGGAAAAAGGATTAGCCCCATTAGGAGGATGAATACTCGTTCTATAGGCCCACAAAGCCAAATTTATCTGTAAGTGCCAATCTCTACCATTTTCATAGAGTGTTCTATGTAAGATTTTAAGAATGGTTTTGTTTGATGCCTCTGCTTGACCATTTCCTTGCGGGAAGTAAATGGAGGACCAATGTTGTTTAATCGTGAATTTCTTGCAGAGTTGTTTAAGGACCTTATTTTTGAAGTGGCCTCCGTTGTCAGTGATAATCTCAGGAGGCACTCCATATCGACAGATGATATGGTTCAGAATGAATAGAGAGACTGTCTTGCCTGAGGCAACAGAAAGTGGGACAACTTCTACCCATTTAGTGAAGTAATCAATAGTAGTGACAATAAACTTATCTCCACCTGATGAGTTGGGATGAATCTGCCCAACAAGATCAAAGGACCAGCGCTGAAATGGCCAATGAGATATACAAGGAATGTGCTCCCTGCCTAGAGCATGTATTAGGTTACCATGTTTCTAACACTATTCACATGAATTTGCAAAAGCTACTGCATCAATTTGCATCGTAGGCCAATAGTACCCCGCCCTAAGCAACCTTCGGGCCATGGCAAGACCATTGGAATGTCCCCTACAGATGCCCTCGTGAATGTCAACTAACGCTTGGTCAAATTCTTCCTTTTCTAAGCATCTAAGAAGTGTTCCATCTAGACCCCTCCTATACAAATTACCAGAGATAAGGGAATGGCGAGAGGTGTTTCAGGTAAGGTTTTTGCATTTAGATCGGTTAAAGGTTTCACGTATAATGTCATCACGAAGGTATAAGTAAATTACACCATAATGGGATGACTCACGACCAACAAGGGTACAAATGACATGGCTTTCTTGGGAGTCATAGATAGGGTGATGTAGCTCTTCCACTAGGAATTCAAATCTAGATTCATGTTGCTCTAACTAAATGAGTGAAGCAAGTGTAGCCATAGCATCAGCTACTTTGTTTTCTTCTCTAGGAATTTGCTGAAATGTGACAAATGTGAAGTATCATTTCAAGGAATCAACCATTTTCTTGTAAGGTACCATTTTCTCATATTTTGTTTGATATTCATCATTAAATCGGTTGATTATCAGCTGTGAATCCCCATAGATGTGTAACTCTGTGATTCTCCCTTCTATGGCCATCTTAAGTTCATTTGTTAAAGCTTCATATTTAGCAATGTTGTTTGTACATGGGAACAATAACTTGTAAGATTTAGGAATCATGTACCCATGAGGAGAAATAAACAACACACCAGCTCCTGAATCGTTTTGCATAAAGGATCCATCAAAGAACATCTTCCATGTTCTTTCAGTCAGATACATGAGGTGCTCATCTGGGAAGTCAACTTAAATAGGTGCATTATCTTGTATTGGGAAATCAACTAATTGATCTGCTATGACTTGTCCTTTGATTGCTTTACGCTCAATGTACTCTATGTCAAACTCTGAAAGTATCATCATCCATTCAGCAAGTCTACCTATGAGGGCAACCTTACCTAGCAAATACTTGAGTGGATCTATTTTTTCTATGAGGTGTATAGTGTGCCCAAGCATGTAATGTCAGAACTTTTGGGAAGCAAACACAACTACAAGGAAAGCTTTCTCAATGCTGGTGTAGTTAACCTCATATGAAACAAGAGTATGAATAATGTAGTATATTTCTCTTTCTTTCCCATTTTCATCAAGTTGAGCTAGTAATGCCCCCAAGGAAGATTTTGTCACTAAAATGTATAGAATAAGTGGTTTCCCTGGGATAGGAGGCATTAAAAGGGGAGGATTTTCCAATTACTTCTTGATTTGATCTATTCTCTTTTGACAATCCTCATTCTAAACACATTTAACTCCCTTGTGTAAGTTCTTGTTGAAGGGTTGAGCTCTATTCGCCAATTGTGAAATGAATCTCCTTATAGATTGAAGACATCCTTGAAGAATCCTCATTTGAGTAATGTTTCTAGGAGGTGGCATATCTTTGATTGCTTATACTTTTTTAGGGTCTACCTCTATTCATTTTGTTGAAATGATGAATCCGAGTAGTTTTCCAGAGGTGACTCCAAATGCACACTTTTTAAGATTTAACCTTAGTTTAAATTATTCCATGCGATCTAGAATGACTTCTAAATCACCTAAGAGTGTGTCTCTTTGTTTATACTTGGCCAAGGTCTCATCCACATAATATTCCATGTTTTTATGCATCATGTCATGAAAAATAGTTATCATAGTTCGTTGATAGGTGGCTCCTGCATTTTTTAATCCAAAAGGCATAACGTTCCAACAATAGGTACCCCATGCACAAGTGAATGTAGTCTTTTCTTGATCTTTAGGATCTATTTTAATCTGATTGTACATGGAAAAACCATCCATCAAGGAATAAATCTCATAACTCACAGTCATATCCACTATCATGTCTATATTGGGAAGTGGAAAGTCATCATTTGGGCATGCTCTATTGACATCTCTAAAATCTATGCAAACTCGAATAGATTTTTCATGTTTGGAAACTGGTACAATATTTGATATCCATTCAGCATAGGCGATAGCTCTTATGAATCTTGCACCAAGAAGTTTCTCCTATCATGCTTTGACTAGGAGAGCTATGCGAGGATGCATCTTTCTCAATTTTATTTTAATTGGTTTGACACCCGGAGCTATGGAAAAGTGATGCATTATAAGATTAATGTCCAACCCTAGCATATCTGAATAAGTCCACGCAAAGTTGATCTTCTTTTTCTGTAAGAACTTAGTGTAAGCTTCTTTTTCTTATGGTGACAAGGACTCAACCAAGTGTACTATCTACAAAGCCTCGTCTATACCCAAATTGACCGCTTGTGTAGGTTCAATAAGCACTGAAGATCTATCTTGAAAGTAGCTAGGGAGACAATCAAGTACCTCATCCTTAGGCGCCTCAAAGAGGTTTTCACTCTTGGATACGTCATTTCTTTTTTTTTTTCATTTCTGATACCGCTACACAGTGGTTTTCACCATTAGAACTCCTATTCTTTTGATTTTATTTTCTTTTTATTTTGTGACTAAGGTACCTGATGTCTGGCTCTGTCATGCTAGTAGCTGGTTCACCTGTCATGCCCAAAACTAGGGAAAAACACAGATAACTTTTTTTTTAAAAATACACAAGTACATACAACTAACACTAGATGTATTGAGGAAAGGTGATGGAACGGTGAAGTAAATCTCTGAGTTGCAAGGTATAATCATAGATTGGATTAGTTTTATGTCATAAACGGATGCAAATTTGGAGCATCAACTTGCTGTAAGGGTTACATGAACTCTTGGGTAAGGTTGAATTAACTATAGTTTTATGCTTAACCACATGTAGTATCATGATGGTAATTTAATTGATAAGATCATATGTTGAATTAGGTTGATCTAGTGTTACTTTGATTCTTAACCTTGATTACAACTTAATCCATTTAAATCTAGTACCAATTCTCTTTCGACATTAACTACTAACATCTATAAACAACCCCGATATAACTATTTCACACACATTAGTTAACTAATAAAAGAGAACTAAGTTAATCTCAAAAATTAATATGGATACCTTTCTTAACTACCCTTGGACCCACTTAAACATATATATTAAAATATCCACTAATATAAGGACTAATTAAATTCTACTCCCTTTTTAAACAAACATACATGAAACATTTACCATT
>MU223619.1:420169-434024 GCA_018584345.1 Thuja plicata | reverse complement strand
TCAAATAAAATCTGCACATGAAAATAATCTATTAAATCACTAATCCAAAACAACTAACCTAAACACCCTACTGAACTAACCTATCAACCTACTAACTGGCCTATCCCATCACCCCTCCCCATTCCCAATGCACACTTGCCAAGTGGGTGGGGTCTTGGGAATCCCATACTATCCCAAGACCTGTGAAATTTATGGAGGGGGAGTTTTTTTTTAAAAAAACATTCGCTTGTTTAAGGGGATGGTGGGGACCACACCAATGTTTCCCCATTTCAAAGTACAGGAAATAATAATGGAAAGTCAACCCAAACAAAGGTAAGAGGATTTCGCATGATGGAGGGGAGTTAATCTTGTCAGCAACAAGGATATGTGTAAGGAAGATGGCGTGAGTCTTGTGGTGAGGGGTTGCTAAGACCAAGTAACTTATTTGCAACTTTTTTTATATTAAATTTTCTTAGCAACATTTAACCCAAGTCCCTTCCCTGCGCCAAACAACAGGGGTAAAAAGGTAAGGGGAAAAGGTATGTGTGGGGCCCACGGGGATGGGTATAAAACATTAAGCCTCCCCATTAATTAAAACTATGCATTAGCAGTAAAGAAGGTAATTAGAGGGGTAACTAACGAGGTTTAGTGAGGGGAACAAAAAGGGAATATTCTTTGTGTAAAGGGGGAATTAATTCCCTCTCCATACATTTTCCAGAGAGTAATTTTGCTCTAAAATCTTGAAAATGTCTTTGGTATAATATGATTTTTTTTTTTTATTCTATCATGTTGATTATTGATTTTTTTTTTTTTTTTTAGTAGTTATTTGTATGCATTTGATTATTTTATTAGTGCAATACACTATGCAAACTGTAAATTGAATATTAATATTAGATGATTTTTTTACATTAATATACTAATTTGTTTGATTTACTATTTTTAACAAAATTATCTTTCCTTCTCAAGGATTGGGGTTACAATGAAAAGTTTAAGGTAGAGTATTGATCCTAATGCAATAGAATTCAGATTTCCAAAGGAATAATGAAGTGTTTTTAACTTGAAAACTTAAAATCAAATACATTATAGAGATTACAAGATCCCTAAATCTACAAGATTTCTCATGCTATAAAAACTATTACATAATGAATAAGAGATTTTCACATCTTGCTTAACAAAGCTTTCAAAATGGACATTACAAAACTTAACAAAAAATGAATCTCAATACAAAGAGTACCATGCAACATTAAAGTTGCTCTCACATAACTACACCAAAATGAAGATTTCTCCCAAGCTTTATCCACAATCATCTTGACTTCAAAACATGCAAATACATTAGGAGAACCATGGGAAGCTCACCTCCCATCCTAGGTCTCAAAGAGACTACCCCCGAGCTAGGAGAATCAATAGCCAACGGGTAAAAGTCACACATCCACATACATGAATACAACAATAAGAACTCCCTCCCAAGGTTTGCACAAATGGATTCACCATAAACCAATAACAAGGGGTGAAGGTGGATTTCCATGTAGGAGATTGCCAAAATAATACATTCAAATAACATGTCTCTTCAAGGCTAAAACCACATACATCCTTCCATCAAATCTTCTCCTTATCTTCTCCAAAATTTGGATCAAATACAATAGCATGCACGGGCCCATACACCTTGCATTATTTTTGTCTCTTCTCTCCATGAGAAGAGACTCTACACTATCATGAAATCCAACTAACCCCTTCCCCCATACATGGTCACTTCTTCCCTATCCAAGGGTGAGTAATGTCATCACACCCTTCATAAAACTCTCATATTCAAAGATAAGATAAAACCATAAGCAAGAATTCAAATCCAAAATCCCATCCCTTACATAAGAATAATACATATACATTTCACATATGCAAGAGAATGAGAAGAACATACAAATCTACTTGCAACCAAAAAATAAAGCACTTTCATGACAATGAAGACCAACCTTCACAATGTGTTATGAATGAATTTTGTGAAGAGCCCAATCCCTTATCCTTTCTCCTTCAAAACCCTAATGTCTCTAAAAGTAGAGAGTGGGTGAAAACCCACTAACTCTACCAAGGGCCTCTAAAAAGACCTCCAACTTCTACCCACCCACCAACATTAAATTCAGATTTGACCCTTAAGTCCTTTTGCTTTTCCTTGTCCCCTATCATAATTGCAAAATTGGAAAAGAGTGTGGGTTTGGGTAAAGGTCAAGACTCACTCCATTTTCGAAACATGAGAGAAATGGGTCATTAAGAGGGTAACCTAGGCTACTAGGGGATTCTAGAAGTGTTAAAAACATTCCTAACCCATACCCGTACCACTAAGGTATTAGGATTTTGCTAAATTTGACCCTGAGGACCTTTTTTGGCCTCTAGAAGTGGCTAGAAAAGAATTTAAATCTAAATGATTAAATTGGTAGAACTTTGCAAGCATCCCCAACAAAGGGTTTAATTAGGTTCCTAATGAATTAGTTAGGCTTAAGTTTACATTTCCAACCTTAGTAGACATGTCATTACATAAACACATAATGAGTGTCAAGTGACACCATAAAATGACATAATACAACATTGACATGTCACTAATTACATATGAAAACACCTAATACATACATACAATTTTACGGTCATGAATAAAATCACTTAACAATGAGGTTCGAACCTCTTTATTAGGTTCAACCTTGGCTTTACAGTTTGCACATATGGTTGGTTACGGATTCTCTGATTGATTCCATGGTTCTCTTTCCTGCACACTAAACTCGAGCATCAGTAATCCAAGATAATAAAATCACATGCAATATACATATTCAATTCATACTTAGCAACATTAATCAATAAGCATAATTAAATTCCTAATTACAATTTTCATACAGAAATATTTAAAACATAATAATTTCATAATCATCATGACATAACATCCATGAAATAATTAAGTCTAATCATGATCTGATCTTCTCATTAATCCACTTATCTAAACATATATAATCAAAATCAACCACATGTTCTAGGTCTAATCCATATCAAAATGTAATCCATACAATATAATCATCATCATAAACATAATATCTCAAGTCTCTGTCAGGATAATCAAAAAGTGTATCAATATATCAAAATAAGTGTATCAACTGAGCTATGATGGGTCGGGGTGAGGCCTCACATCACCGATGGAAGAGACTACAGGTTCAATGGTATTTAGGTAACATGCTATCTCATAATCATTTTGAAATGTTAAGATCTTAGGTTCTTGATAGCGTTGGGACCAATCAATGAGGTCAAGATGAACAAGAGGCAAGTCAACAATTGGTTCAAGGTTATAAATGTGAATGATATTATTGTTGGTGACCGAAGAGTCAGAGTCTGTCAAGTATCCTTCTAAGCTACCCAAATCAGGATTCATCCTAACAAGTGAAGAATCATCCACTAAGGAAACACATGGGCTTGAATCCTTTACTCCTACATGTGACTCATCAACTACCTCAGGTTGAGAACTATAAGTGTGGATTACATCAACATCCAGGTCAACTATAGAAGGCTTTGAGAAGGAGTCCCATTCATACTCATATGAACTTGTGTCTGAGCTGTGACTAGGATTTTTACACCATGAAGGTTTGGGGCATCTTGATGTGGAATGTCTAGTGTCACCTTCTCTTTCCATTAAATGAATAAGATTATTTCATTGGCATTCTCTGAAAATATCTTCTAAATTTGATTCTTGTTCCAAAGTTGCAACCGACACATGAGCGACCAGAATATCTGAATCTCCCCAGACGAGCTTAGTGGAAGGGGCCCAATCTTCACACATACCTTGTTGATTTATCAAATTAGGAACGTATTCTGGCTCATCTTCACTATCTGACCTATCAAGGATAGGAGTAGTATGCTTGTTGTGATTTGCAAAGCCTAGGCCAACCGACTTCTTAGACTTGCATCCAAAAAGAGCATGATCAAGGGGTTTGACTCTAGCATCTAATCTGTGATTAAGAGGGCCATGTCTAGGATATCCCATCTATCTAACAAAAGTATACCCTCGTCCATAAGCTTTAGGAGAGGGAGAGAAGTTCTCATTGTGCATATATTTCTCTTCTCTATAGATCCAGTCTCTAAAAAATGTCTCTTCTTTCTCATCTTGTATACGCACCGAGGATTCTACAAATGTACCAAATAAAGTCATAGTTCAAGAGGAAGATCTCTTTTCTTGTGAAGGCTTTCCATAAGACCAAGGTGAAACTGGCAGTGTTGTGAGGGAGTTGAGTTGATACCCCGCTATGCCAAGGTCTATCGACTTAAGCTTGTCCTTACATTTAGCTAAGGTTGCGTCAAAGTCTTTTTCTTCTCTATTGAGGGGAACATGGGTTCCTGCTAAAATTAAATTAATACATAAAGTGTTATCCCCAGGTATAGAAATCCATATTCCATTGTAAGGGAACTTAACACACTGATGATAGGTAGATGACACTGTTTGCATATCATGAATCCATGGTCTACCAAGTAAGATATTATACGCAAGGGGCCAGCATCAGCTATTTGATATAAAATGTAATTTTCAACAGGGCCAATCCTAACAGGAAGGATGGCTAACCCCTTGGAACTTCTTTCCGCCTCATCATAGGCTTTGATGGTGATCCTTTTCCTGGTATCTATAACTTTTTCAGAATAGCCCAACTCTTTCAAAAGACTAAAGGAACAAATATGAAGCCCAACATCCCCATCGATTGACACGCGCCTAACATGGGTTCTATGGATCATGACCTCAATATGAAGAGAAATATTTTGTGGTTGGCTCAAAGATTTATCATCATCCTCCAAAAAGGTAAGGTAATGAGGGCTAGCAATATGGTTAACCATGTTCTGGAATTGATCAACATCTAAGTTTTTGGGGACATTTCTCATGCGCAAAGCATCCTCAAGGTCTTGTTTGTGTCTCGGGGACAATTCTAAGAGCTCAAAGATTGAAATCTGAGTTGGGGTTATTTGCAACTTATCATCAAGACTATAGCTTGACTTAGGATTAACTGTTGGTTTTGAGGTAACATTCTTGGATGTCACTTTCTTAGGTTTACTTGATTGACTCAAATTGGGTCCTCTAATGACAATGGCACCTTGACTTTTCATGACAACATTGAAGGCTTGCGTTGACACTCTAGAGTTAGGACCCCTTAGCACCATGACAGGTTCTTCATCAAAGATAGGAGGAGATTCCACATCTAGATCATAACCATAGGGATCTTTACCCCTCATTATATTGACATTTTCTTCTACAAATTCAAGCATGTTGATAGTATTGTTCACATCTGTATAAGTGTAATTGATCTTAGCTTTTCCATTCTTATCTTTAGAGGTTTCCCCCTTCTCATAATTGGGCAACGATTCCTTGAATTCCTTATGATCAGGATTGGTGTTCAATCCATCTATCTTAAGTTTACCACTCTCAATGAGATCTTGAATAAGATGTTTGAGTTTGTAGCAGTTTTCAATGTCATGTCCAATACCATTATGAAACTTGCAAAAGGCCTTCTCATCCCACCAATGTGGCTTAACATTAGGTATATAATGTTTTGTGGGATCTTGAGGATGTGCAAGGTTGTTAGCAATAAGACTTTTCAAGACATCCTCATATGAATCACCAAGTTTTGAAAATTGACGTCTTTCTTTCTTAGGCCTATCTTGGTATCTCGGCTTGCTCTCTTGCTGATTAGATGTATTGAGATTCATGGCTTGAACAACACTAGACAAGTAGAGTATAGTTTGATATTTGGGTTGAGAGGAGTCCACAACTCCATCATTGACCACTTGTTTGTTCCTATTCTAATTTGACTTCTTCCCTTTATCCTTGTTAGGGTTGTTGTTTTGACCATTATTGTTGTTTCCATGCTTGGTCAAAATTCCTTGTTCTTTCAAAACATCCTCAATCCTACATGCAATTTCAACCATGGTGTCAAAGGAATCAAAAAATATCTTCCTAACTTCATACCGCATTTCGGGAACCAAGTTGCTAACAAGGATGTCAATCTTTTCATTTTTAGGAATGGTTCTAGAGTAGCAAGAGCATTGTCATCTCCACCTTTACAAGAAAGTGACAAAGGATTCCACTTGATTTTGCTTTAAGTTACATAAGTCCAACATGGTGATAGATCTTGAAAGGTTGTATGCAAAGTGTTGAACAAATCTGTGGACAAGCTCTTTGAAAGTCTTAACGGGAGGAGTTACATTGGTGAACCATTCCATTGCTTGACCCTTAAGACTCCTTGGGAAAAATCTCATGAGGTACGAGTCATCTTGATGGAACTCAAAACTTTTGGTATAAAATTGACGCACGTTATCATTTGGATCTCCATTCCATCATACTTGTCATATTGAGGGATCTCAACCTTTCTAGGGAAGTCTTTCATGTTAACACTTTTGTCAGAAGGATTAGGAAAAATTGAATCAAGTGAGAATGAATTCTTGGGTGCTAACATATTTTCCATCATGCTCTTAAGTTTTTTGATCTCCTCTGCTTGAGATGGACCTTGCTTAATCTTTTTGTCCACATCAAAGTTGTAGGGGACTGTAGCACCCTTGTTGATTAAACTCTCTAGGAACTTGTCTTTGTTTTTCTCTAAACATTTCTCCACATACTATTGGAAGAGTGGTTCTTTTTGCATTTTCATGAAGTCTTTGGAGGTGAGGTCAAAAATCAAGCTACTGCCCCCATATTGTGAACCATGATGAGCACATTGTGAAGGTTGTTTTGAGTTCCTATGAGGTGTTCGTCTCCTATAATGATCATGTCTTGAAGCCCTTCTTCCTCTAGGGATAGGAGATTGTGATGGCATCCTTGAATGTCTTCCACTTCATGGAGTCTCAGGAGGAGTGGATGGAGGAGAGTTATTTCCACCACTAACATGCATGTTGTTGAATTGATCATTAAGTTGCTGAGCCAAAAGTCTATCTTGCTGCTCTTGAAATGCTTTCTTTTCCATTTCCACCAAAGTTTGTCTCTCCAACTCTAGGACTCTAAATTTCTCTTCCTTTTCAACTTGTTCATCTAGGAAGGCTTTCTTTTCATGCTCAATCCTCTTAAGTCTTTCGCTCTTGTATCTTGAAGATGTTTTGAGCGGTGAACTTGGTCTTGAATTTCTAAACAAGTTATTGGTATAGGTTGCATTTACATGAGTGTCATAAAGTTCATCCTCTTGGTTTTCATGTTGTGATTTCTCATCCTGATAAGCTTGCCTCTTACCTCTCTCAGCTCTTTGGTGTGCATCTAGATATCTATTTGAGATAAGGGGTGAGACTGGTCAGCTGTCACAAGAGGAACCACCAAATGAAATAGCATCTCTATGCTTCACAAATATGTCATCAAGACATTTATCCATGTCTTCCCTCTCTCTCTGAGTCATTGTGTAACACATATCCATAGAAGAGTGAGAAGATGCTAAGGGGGTACCCAACTCACTAAGGTGACTCTTGGAATCAAACCACACTTCTGATTTGTTCCTACGTGATTGATCAAATATGGGTTCTTTTCCCTTACGTTTTTTGCGAGTTTGAACTAAGGGTAATTGGTTAAAGAATACTTGAGGTCATTTTCCTTGATCTACTTGATATCTTGTTGTAACTGGCATGAAAGAAAAAGGTACTAGTTGATAGGATGACCCTAAGAAACATTGGTACCAAACTAGGATAGTAAAGGCATTAACTTGTCCAAAAGAGAGGTGATAAGATAGAATTTTGCAAGAGGTATAAATCAACACTGCCACAGAAGTACCAAATAAATGGGTGAATACCCTAACACATATGGATCAGGAGGATGATTTACCCAAGTTATATTGATTAAAATTGAATTGGTATGAAAGTGAATGGACAAGAGACTACCAAAACTCTCCAAGTGTGTTATCAAAGGATCTAAAGGTTTATCTTCTCAACAAGAACACTTTCTAGCTCACCAACTCCAAGCAAGGTCACTTGTGAAACCAAAGATTGCTAATCCAAGAGGTTAAAATGCAAGAATCCAAAGTCTAAACAAGCTTCTAACAGTGGGGTAAGTAACTAAATCTAACCTGGATCAATCGAGGAATACCAAAAATGATAGGACATCAATCAAGCAAGCTGGCAGATGACAACAGATAGCAATAAAAGACAATTTTTGCATGAAGGAATGACTTCTTGTGTGAGGATTACCACAGGATCGCATGATAATATGCAGTCTGGCATGAAGGAAACTAGACTGGTGTAACAGAATAACCCAAAAAGATAGTATATAGGAATAATATCATGTGACAATTTGCACAGTATTGTGTGAAGAAACGCATAGAGTTCCGCGAAGAAATGTACTTTCACGCGGGTATTCTGACAGGAAGGGAACAGAACTTAGTTTTTGTTCACTTTACTTGACCAACTAGATGCATTAATAGATTTTATCATGAATCAGGCACGCAAGACAACAATCAAGGAGTCCAAGCAAGCAAATGTCTTCAAACAATGAGCAAGGGACAAAGCAACCTTGCACATGAACAAGAATAGTGTCGTAGTATTCTACTCCCTAAAGATTCTACTTGTGTATGTTCTCAAAATGTTTTTCAATCACACACATAGTCCTAGAAAAGAAAAAGTTGGTTGCACTTTTTCAATCTCAAGTGGGTGAAATTCAATCCTGGCGCACCGAGGTTTTGACACAGTCTGAGAATTTAATCAATCAGGAGTTGCTGAGGAGATCTGACAACCCAACAAGAGACCACACCTGTGGATATTTCTTCCACAAGGATATTTATATAGCACTTGTTGCTACCATGACAGAAATGGCTATTACCACTTGAGGTTTTGTCTACATGGTTTACCCAATAAAGGGAGTGTCCACTATGGTTAACCCTCTCTAACAAGGAAGACTCACAATATGAACCACATGGGGACTTAGTTTTGATTCAAGGGTTCCAAGTTTCTGATTCTCCCAAAAGGGAAAAGAGCATAATCCTCTAGCCTCTTCACCTCACCCAAACATAGAAAACAAGATTAATTGACCCACTAATTTGAAATCACCTCATCCAAGATTCGTATATCAACAATAATGACCACCAATCTCAAGAGAGAGAGTACCGTCAAAAGTTGAAGACCAAACCAAGTGAGATAATAACAAATCCTTCCCTACCTACAAGGGATCTATCGTCAAGAAGAGCTCTGCATGTAAGACAAGCGAATGAAGCCCACTCTCTCAAGATCACCACAAATAGTGCTCATAGGGCCTAATTACTATGTGAAATATACATGCAAGAAAGCAAATCTAGGTTCATTCTTTTAGAGAAAAAATTGGAAATGTGATCTATGAAAGCAAGAAACACTCAAGCTAAACACACGAGAGGTTTATTGTTATTTCTAAAATCCAAATGTTATAGAGATGCAACAAAATACCTCGAATCCAAAGCAACGTGAGCATTTTGTCATTTATACACGCAAGTCCAAAGTATCCCCATAATCAGATCAGAAAATCATAGAAAATAGCCAACAACAAACGTCAGTGGTCAGCAAAAAAATAGAGATATAAAAAAACCAGCAATAAATAATAGATCTCTGGTGTTAGATCTCGTGCGAAGATTCAACACAGGCCGCGCAAAGATTCAACACAGGGTATGCAAAGAAATACACAGTATCGCGTGAAGATTTGCACAGAATCGCAAAACTTCGCACAAATATTCAAAAAAATAGAGACATAAAAATAACAGCAGTTAAAAATAGATCTCCGTCTGATGCACAAGTTTGCGCAACAATTTTCCATAGGCTATGTGACGAAACTCCACGGATCGCACAAATTTTTGCACAGACAAGTAAAAATTCACGTCGTTTTAAGCAAAACGTCGAGCAAAATTTTGTCACAGAGCCGTATGGACAAAAAAAATAGATTTGCAAGGAAAAATGAAAAATGAGGCCAGATCTACCCCACGGTGGGTGCCAAAAATGTGTCACACTTCTATGAGTCACTATATCCAAGATTACTCAAGAATAAGGTCTCAAATGGCGATGCATAGCTCTCTATTCATAGAGTGCAAGGGTTTGTAATGGAGGCCCTCATATTGACCTAGTTTGTGCCCGTGCAAGTACATAAAATGAGAGATTCTTGAAGAGGAAAAGCAAGAATGCTAATCTCCATGATCATCAAGTATGCATGAAAATGAAAGCTATTCTATATGATAACAATGCAAGATTATTCTATGAAAGGAAGTACAAATGCAAGATTAATCTATGAAAGGAAACATGAATCTAATCTAACATGCAAGTGCAGAATTAATCTAAATGGATTTCCATGGGGGCATGAGAGAAGAAGACAAGAAGATAGAAGTTGCAATATCCAAGCTCAAGTGCTCAAATTCTCCTCCAAAATTGCTCTCCGAACCTGCAGGATAACAATAGTATCAAAATTCTATCCAAAAATGAGGAGAGGTTTCCTTTTAAAGAGCAATGGACAGTAGAGATTAAGAGGCAAAAAGAAATGAGCAATGGTGGAGATTAAATCTTGGTTGATCCATGTGCTCATATCTTCTAAAGGTAAAATCAAAGGCTATGATTAAGAGGCAAAAAGCCCACCACTTAGGAAGATGTGTGAAGAAAAAGGAATTTTATTTATTTTTATTTAATTTATTTCATTTTTCAACACAAAGAGGGATTTAAGTGGGGGTTTTTATTTAATTAAAAGAGGGATTTTCTTTTAATTAAATAAGATCATTTTATTTAATTAAAAATGGAGATTTTAATTAAATAAGATAAGATTATTTAATTAAAAAAGGATTTTAATTAAATAAGATTATTTTATTTAATAAAAGGAATTGTTTTCTTTTAATTAAATAAGATAATTGATGAAATGATCAAACCTTAGGAAATATTGAAATAATTGAATTAATTACGATTTGATCAAGGAAATTGATTTGAATTAAAATGTTGCAAAGCATTGATTCATGAATTTGATAAATTGATTCTTTCATTTGATAAATTGAAGAATGGGGGCCCATAGTTTAGGCGACCATTTTAGGGTGCATACATTTAGCAGTCTTCCTAGAGTTTGAGATCTTATTATATTTCAGATGTATGGTGATTTTATTATTTTACAAAATTATGAAGGATTTGCTAATGATTGAAGGTAATTTTGGTTTAGAGGAATTTATGAAAGATTGTGCAGATTTAGAGATACAAAAGAAGTGGGCTAAGAATCTTTCAAACTTGCAAATGACTAGTGAGAGCCTTTGAAATTAAAGCATTTTATGGGGAGATTTTAAAAAATATAAGAGAACACAGAAAAAGGTCATAAAATGATCATTTGCCAACTATTTGATAAAATGTTGAGAAAAATAATTGTTATAAAAATGTTTGATAAAATGTTAAGCATATTGTAGAGAGTAAATGGAGAGGCTCTTTGGGTTAAAATGTGAAACTAAGGGGAATTTTTTACTGTCAGTCAAGTGGGTTTTTATCTGGGAATGAAATTTCTACTAGGGAAGGTGAAATGGAGGTGAGAAATATGATTTTACACTGGTTAAAATGTGCGCCAGAATGCAAACCAAAGGGGAAAGGAGTCTTCAATGCAAAATAAAGAGAAATTAAAGAGGGAAAGTAATGTGAAATGACATATTCTTTAGTGCTAGTACATGCAGATCTGATGATTCTATTTGTGCCAGTTGTCAATTTGTGGTTTAGTTTAGGGCTTTTGTTCTCCATAAATTATAATTTTTCCTTCATATGCGAGGGTTTTAACTTCTAGAAGTTTGCAAGATAGAATATAAGCTTTGTACAAGAGTGTAGAGGGTCTTAGTTAAGTGAAATTTTATAGCTATACAAAATTATTTCATGGTATTTCTATGTTTTTAAATGATATATACATATATCATATTGTTTTATATTTCTAGGATGGAATGTCTTATGTTTGTAGGATGAGATTTAGCATTATTTGATTTAAATAATTAAGGTTTATCAATGTTTTAGTGCACATTTGTTGCATTGAAGAGGGAAAGTAATGTGAAATGACATATTCTTTAGTGCTAGTACATGCAGATCTGATGATTCTATTTGTGCCAATTGTCAATTTGTGGTTTAGTTTAGGGCTTTTGTTCTCCATAAATTGTATTTTTTCCTTCATATGCAAGGGTTTTAACTTCTAGAAGTTTTCAAGCTAGAATAGAAGCTTTGTACAAGAGTGTAGAGGGTCTTAGTTAAGTTAAAGTCCGTAGCTATCAAAAATCATTTCATGGTATTTCTATGTTTTAAAATGGTATATACATATATCATATTATCTTATATTTCTAGGATGGAATGTCTTATGTTTGTAGGATGGAATTTAGCATTCTTTGATTTAAATAATCAAGGGTTATCAATGTTTTCGTGTACATTTGTTGCATTTAGTTATTTTTATACTTGTTTTATTTTCAAGTAATAATATAAATGTTTTTGTAAGAGTAATGGGGATAGTATGTTCTCAATAGATTTCAAAAATGGTTGTGGTAGACTTTAGCCATCTTGTTATCATAAGGTGGTAACATTTTTCAGAACAAGTTTAATTTTATAAAATAAGATGCATGGTATGGGTAAAAGTAAAAATATGTGTCACACTTTAGGATGGCTTGATAGTTCCATCCGAAGGTAGTTTTGGCCAAAATGGTTTCGATCGAATGTGGTCTGGCCGAACACACATGGTGTCCAAATGTCACCACATGGCATAAACATGGAAAAATAGTTTCGGTTGAAACTGGTCTGGCCAAACCACTTCCAGTCGAAACACCAAAAAACTATATAAACTTGAAAAAAAGTTAAGCCGCTCATTTGCACTATAGCGACTTCCAGAAATCTCAAAGTAGAGAGGAGTTAGGACTATCTTTGGCCACAAAAAAATAGTGGTTTTTTTTTTCAAAATTTAATGTTTTTATTGTAGTTTTTTAGTTGTTTTTATCAGTTTTAATGTATTTTAATTATTTGTTAATATTTTTATTATACTTTAGTTAGTTATTATAAATTTTCAATTGTATTTAGGAAAATAGATATTTTATCTATATTAGTTAGTTTGTTTTCTTATCAAAAACATTAAAAAAATAAAACATAAAACATTACGAAACTACAGAAACCCAAAACCCAAAACTAAATAAATCCAAAACATAAAAACTACAAAAACCCAAAACAAAAAACTACAGAAATCCAAAACCAAAATCTACAAAAACCCAAAACTAAAAACATTAGAAAACCAAAAAAATCATAGAACATTACAAAAACATTAGAAAATGAAAATTGTATAAGGAGATGTGATTACACGATTAGGGTTCATAATGAACCATAAAATTAATCCAGGTAACCCTAATTGATACTAGGTATACCTAAACATAGTTAAAATATCTCTAATTGATCTTACAAAAAGTATAATCGATTAATTGTGTCATAGTTAATCCCTAACCCTAATTGAAACCCAATCATTACCTCAACCCAAAATTTGTCATAAAAAATTATTCCTAACTCAAACTATTATTGATTCCTAATTGTAACCTTCAATGGAACTATATAAACCTAAAATTACAACCTATATAAACCTAATATTGCAACCTACATAAACTCTTATGGCTTACAATTATCATTTAATCCTTACCCTAGCCCAAAATTTAAACATTGAATCTTGACCTTGTCCTAGCTCTAATTAAACCTATATAAAGCTAAAATTGCAACCTATATAAACTAGGGTAGTACTTGAGTGAGGGGATCTAAAGTTATGATGTCAAGTAAGGTGTAGTCTTAAGGGGGTGTCTTAAGGGGACCTAAAATAAACAACTAGATATAATGTTGAATATAAGCAATTTATCTAACTTAACATGTCATATATATCTTGAAACCCAATTCCAAATTCCAAATATATATATATATATATATA
>MU223619.1:410072-420101 GCA_018584345.1 Thuja plicata | reverse complement strand
TATATATAAAGCCTTAGTAAACCATTTACAAAAAGGGAATCCTAACCATAATCAATGCATAACCATAATCCTAATTAATCCCTAACCCCAATTGAAACCCAATCATTACCCCAACCCAAAATTTGTAATAAATATTTATTTGTAACTCAAACTATTATTGATTCCTAATTGTAACCTTCAATGAATACTGTGATTAGGTTTTTGTTTATGATTAGGATTTGTTTATGAGCAGGGTTCGTTTAAGTAGTTTACATATTGAAAGCTAAATCCCAATGAATCTATACCATATCCCTCTTTGATCCCCAATTTCAAACCTAATAAAACCCTAGCATTAAGCCTTAGTAAACCAAGTACACACAAGGAACCCTAACCATACTTGATACATAACCATAATCCTAATTAATCTCTAGTCCTTATTGAACCCTAATCTTTACCCTAGCCCAAAATTTATCATAAATAACTCAAACTATTATTGAGTCATAATTGTAACCTTAAACAAACATTATCCCTAATTCAACCATTGGTCTACTTATATATCCTAAATTTCTAATTTCATAAACTCATATGGCTTACAATTAAGATTTAATCCTTATCCTAGCCCAAAATTTAAACATTGAATCTTGACCTTGTCCTATCTCTAATTAAACCTAGATATAAACCTAAAATTACAACATGTATACACTAAGGTAGTACTTGAGTGAGGGGATCTAAAGTTATGATGTCAAGTAAGGGGATGTCTTAAGGGGATCTAAAGTTACGATGCCTTAAGGGGACCTAAAATAATTAACTTGATATAATGTCACATAATAAATTTATCTAACTTAACATGTCATATGTATCTTGAAACCATTGAACCATCAAAATAAAAGATTCTATATCCACCCTAAAGATAACCCTAGTGTAGTCATACTTAGTATAGATAATTTAAAATACCACTAGATGCTTAATTATTAGATGCATAATTTACATGATTAGTTATTTGCATGGCATATGTACAATGTTTACAATATTATTGACTTGTAGATGACACATGCTTTATGTCATTTTATTTGCTTAAAATTGAAATGATTACAACTTGACATAATTCTTACCTTTTAGACCTACATTGTCTTCTTCTTTTTCATTAGGGTACATATATTCTTATCATTTTCTATCAAACATGTGTTGATAAATATGATCTTAACTTTATTTTATGGTTTATTGAAATTGTGCATAAATGTGGTTTGTGTAAACATACATGTAAATATGCTTAAATTTTAAATTATATTGAACATAGTGTAAATTCATATATATATGCATAAATGTGGTTTGTGTAAACATACATGTAAATATGCTTAAATTTTAAATTATATTGAACATAGTGTAAATTCATATATATATATATATATATATATATATTAGATCATGGCATCGGGCTCAGGAGCATAGGGCACAAATTCATCTGAGCCCACTATACAAGGTGGTGGTAATGAGCAGTCCTCACATGCTAGATCTACTAGATCTAGAGAGGTTAGGGAGAAATTATTTGTCGATATAGTGGGTAGATTACAGTGTGCTATAACGCATCTTGATAGTACTATTCATACTTCCACTGCCCTTCCCAATAGGGATAGGGTGAGTACCATTAGAGATGAGTTGGTTCATACGATTGATGTTATTTAATCATATAACCCATATTATAGTATTAGTATTGATGTATTATATGCATTTCTCTCTCGTAGTGTTATTGGCACTGTGAAATATAGACAGATTGTCACTGAGGTTTCTACAGCTATGGTGAAGACTATATTTCCTTATTATCGAGATGTACCTCAGGTGAGAGGTTATATGACTACTAGGTGTGACGATCCACTTTTTTCACCCTTTATATATACTAGATGGTTGTCTACTCATCATAGGTGGCCCCAGAAGGATGAGTTGCCACTTTATTTCTTCAAACAATTGTTTTCATAATTTCATTTACAGTATGATGTTGATTATACAGATGTCCCCTCCCATGTTGGGCAAGGGAAGGTTCAATTATCTGAGTGATGCAGATGAACTAATGCTCAACAACCTGCTAATAAGTGGGCACTAGTAGGTCCAAATCTTTTGGCTATGCCAAAATGTTTGGAAATCACTGTTGCAGGAGAGAATGTACCTAATGACACCGGGAGGGATGTCTTTTCTAGTATCGTGATATAGGTTCAGGAGATGTATTTTGATTGTGTGGGGAGATACATGTTGTGTTCACATTCTACCATTCCGCCACCAGCACATGATGTATCTTCCAGTGATGATCCTTATCGGATGAAAGATATACCTTCTCATTTGGATGTTGCAGCTTTGTCTGAGGTGGACCCTTTGCGTTGCATGGGCGCATATTTATCCAGTGATCTAATTTGTGCATATCAGGATATACAAATATTGAGTGGGGTCCCTCTTAGTGACGTGTCATCATATATCACCCACATTCTTCATAGACCATCCATTAGATCAGATTCTCAGGGTGCACAGCAGAGACATGAGGATATTACAGCAACACCTATAGCCCCTCAGCAGGTGACAGTTGACGAGGATGCACCTCCCCTTGTTCAAACAACATTAGTTCTAGCTCATCAAAATTTTATAGACACTATTATGGATCCTCTCATTGATCCCACCTCGGTGATCTTACATGCTTTGGAGTTGAGCGATATCGAGAGAGCATTACATGCTGCTACATTATATCTATTTAAATTTTGACTTTAAAAAGTACATGTATAGATCGCTTCTAGTATAACTAATTTAAATTTGAATAAAATAATCCAGGGTGTTATCAAGAGTATGGCACCTTATGGAGATTTAGAAACACCCGACAATCCCATGTAGCATGACACACAGGTAAATTTAAATGTCTAGTTAATTTTTTTAAATAAGTATTTAGTTTATTGTACATGCATAATTTTTACATGTATATAATTTTTATATGTAATTTGCATGTCCCTCCTTCATCTATCTACCCATCATCTGTGATTCCTAGCGTAGATGAACATGTTCAAGATGTTGGAGATCAAGTATATAACTTTCAATTATATATATATATATATATATATCAATTTTAATTAATTTTTACGACATGTACATGTGTTCAACTATATATATGTGCCCATATGTATCAGTTGTATATCTATCTACATACATGTCTTGTGTATAAATCTTTCTTTCAATACACACAAGGATCTAGATGTCATGGAGCAGTATAAGGACATAGATAGACACATTTTAGACCTGAGATTTATTTTATGTTATATATACATGCACATGAATGTATTTTATAGACTTATCTTATGTGTATGTTCTATATATATGCACATGCATATATTTTCTAGACTTATTTTACATGTATATTGTCTAGACATTTCATGTGTTATGTTTATTTTCTAGACATTGAACATTTACAGTTGTGTGTGTTTTAGATATTTTATATACCTGTTACATTTTCATTTTAGGCTTATTTATACATGTTATGTGTGTTCATGTTTTGTACATGTTCATGTGTTATGTATGTTCGTGTTAATCTTTTATTCATTTGAAATCTACAAGTATTTTATTTTAGACTTAAATATTCTAATTAATGTAAGTTAAAAAAGCAATTAATATAACTAATGTCATACAAGCAATTAATCTAACTTAGCACATGTCATACATATACATGTACATATCTACGTTAAAATCAATTTTATGTAGATAACTAATGTCATACATATTTTCCATACATGTAAGTTAAAAAAATAATTATAATACAACATACAAGCAATTTATCTAGCTTAACATGTCATACATATCTAAGTTAAAAACAATTAATGTCTATAAATAATGTCATACATATTTTCCATATATGTAAGTTAAAAAATAATTATAATACATCATACAAGAAAATTATCTAACTTAACATGTGATACATATACGTGCATGTCTAAGTTAAAAGCAATTAACATAGATAACTAATGTCATACATGTTTTCCATACATGTAAGTTAAAAAATAATTATAATACATCATACAAGAAAATTAGCTAACTTAACATGTCATACATATACATACATATCTAAGTTAAAATAAATTTATCTAACTTAACATGTCAAATATATGCATACATGTATCTAAAACTAATGCCTTAATAGGATGTCTAAGTTAGGGTCCATGTCTTAAGGGGATGTATTAAGGGGTTGTCTTAAGGGAATGTCTTAAGGGGATATCTAAGTAAGGGGGTGTCTTAAGGGGAAGTCTAATTAAGGGGATGTTTTAAAAGGGTATTTCTAAGCTAGGGTCCATGTCTTAAGGGGATGTAAATCATTGAAAGCATAAAAGCATTATATTCATACATAAAAGAATTATACATGTACATAAAAGCACTATACATGTGATTTAGCATACACACATACATATCAAAACCATTGAACCAAAAATAACTATATAGATCAAAATCATTGAAGTATGTCAAAATAAATAACTATATCCAATATAATTTATGAGTTCAAACTCAAAAAGCATGAAAGTACGAGAGCTACAATTTAAACAAGTATGAAAGTATGAACTCTACAAAAACAAGTATGAAAGTACAAGCTACAAAAATAAGTAAATATCCTGAAGCTCCAGGTATATATAGATTGGATCATCTCTATCTTTTATTATCTACAAAAAAATTGCATGCTCTTAAATAGGTAACCTCCACTTTTGGTTGCCACGTCCTTTTTTTGGCACTATCGAAAATTGCAACTTTGTTGCTATAACCAAGTGACTGTAATGTAGAATATTTTGGTCAGGCATGTGATCAATAAATTAAAAACCATTTTTGTCTATCTTGTTTTTTGATAATAGGTTCCTTCAACAATAATTGAACCAGTTGGATATGTTTGTCCATCACCATCTATAGTTACTTCTAGCGATTTGTATTTTGTTTTCGTGCATCTTAGTAGATAATAATCTACACTTTATGCATTTTCAGGATCTGCAACCACATCAAAAATATCACCTATACACATGGATAAAATATGAACATCAAGTGATAAATTAAAATTAATTTAAAGAACATGTGTGCGCACTCACCTTTAACAACTGAATCAAAAAACACGCTCATAATCAACTGAATATATAAGATCATGAATGTTTATGTCATTGTCATCATCTTCATAAGGAGGCATTCTAATTAAGTGTTTCATTTCCCATTGTGAAACATATCTATCTACAATATTCTCACATTGATTGTTTGTGTTGTCCTCAACACAGTCACATGATTTTTCTCTTACTTGAATCAATGTAGGCCTGTTGTTTCCTGTAGTCATCACTTGATGTAAACTTCTAATACCAGCAATTGTTTGGAAATTATGAGGATTAGATCGATCAATATCAATTACAAACATGAAATAAATTTTGCACATTTTTAGATCAAGAGTTATATAAAAGTGAAATGCACTTGATGAAATTTTCAAAGAATTTGAACTCGGACAATATTTTACCTTTCACTTCCCAAAATTAACATTTGTTGTATGTTGTGTCATGAGTAGAAAAATGACTTTGGCACCATTCAACAATTTTATTTGGATTCTCTTTGTTGTTACCTACATAAAAGAACTGTTAGAACATTTTTTCAAATGAAATTAAAAAATAGATATAGACATTTCAAACACCATTTGTACCTGCAAGTTTATGTTGGCGAAGTGCACGCTTCACACATGCTCCTGCTCCATTATGCTCTCCTTTTCCATGTCCTCTTTCAAAGAAGTTCCACAAAAAATTTACATTGTGTCTAGCATGTTGCATGGGTATCCAATTAAAATCTTTTGTAGACTTGAATTGTCTTGGGATAAAGTTGTACATGTAAGATCAGTTAATAAAAAACCTTGAATTGAAATCAAATACAAAGACATATATATAAATTAAAAGTAAGGTACAATAATTTAAACGAGAATAAAAATCAATTGAATTATGTACTTACCAGCACATCCATCAGACCAAATCCTATTTAATGAAACATCTATCCCACGATGCGCAATATCTTCAAAAAATATTGCAAAACAATGGGCTACATAACTCCTATCTTGAACCTTATCATCGTTCATATAGAAAAGAACTTCCTTGATGATAATGTGTCCATTTGGATCAGTAATTTCTACACTATCCAAATAAAAATGTGCATGTCTATATCCCACTTGTACAAATATTGCAACTTGATTAGGATGGTAATAATGAGCTTGAATCTGTGATTGAAGGGCAAATCTATAGTTATTAGAGAAATCTACAATTGAAAGAATACAACTAGGTGGAAAAAATAAAATGGAATCACAAAATTGTTTGGCTTGCCATCGTGCACCATGACAATGCTGGATATGTGGATAAATGATACTACAAAATCTAGTCATAAACTCAATGTAGGGAAATTCACTCTCCTTCAATGCAATTTTTTTGGACTCATCTCTTGTCTTAGTTCAGTATGTTTCATATCTTCCACAAAACTGCATTAAAACATCAATATTCTTAGTTTGCAATGGAAATTTTTGCAAATCTCCACGATCAACACATGCACTTTTTATACATTGTACATTGAACTCATCTGAATCTTTTGATTTGTCACATAAAATAGACTTCACAAATTATGTAGTACTTTCAGGGATGACATTATTTGTATTAAGTATTGTCATATCTTTTTAACATGATTGTAAGTATAGATGAAACTCAACATGATTTTGACAACAACAAGTTTCGCGTAACTTATTTATGCATACAAAGAAAGGGTGCAACCTCTCAAACATTGTCTGGCATATTTTCACATCTAAAAATTCTTTCTTGAAGGCTTCAAACAATTCACTTTGTGTTGTATCACCAAAATATTTTGGATGTTCAATTTTCATACCGGTCTCTTCATCTTTCATCTATATAGTGTCCCTTCTATTGGAAGAAACACGGGAGAAGTTGGTCCAATAGTCAATGACCAGTCTTTTTATATCTTCAGAAATTCTATATTTTTTATGAAGTCTACAAATATTTACCCAATTATTTTCAATCTTTTCATCTAACAAATTTCTCCTCCTAATATACCTTTGAACAGTTCTTATGGATACATTAAGTAATTTAGAAATTTCTTGAACTTATTTTCTCTGTGACAATTTCCTACTATAAATCGTAGTCATCAATGCTCTACGCGCAATACTTAAATCAACTCCTTGACTTGTGCTATCAATAATGTTCAATGCTTCTTGCAAATTATAAACTATTGTTTCTCTTACATCTTCTGACTTTTTCTTATTATTAACACCCAATAACACCAGAATAAAGGTCGTTTCTCTCTTCCTGAATAACCTAGCAAATAATTGTGCTTTTCCTAACAAAGATTCGTTTTGAAAATATTCCTCCCAAAATTTTCTACAATGAAATTTAATTGTGCTTTCGAGTACCATCAAATGAAATTTGACTAAAAAGAGAATCCTCATCCATCTCCATCAAATTTTCCATGCCATAAGAGTTGTTTGTAGCTTGACCACTACCAATTTGTTCTTGTACTTGAGTTGCTTCTTCTTTAACATCAACATATTGTTCTTGAAGATTGAAAAGTTCTTCTTGAAAATTAATAGGTTGTTGTTGATTACGTTTTGTATGACCTTTCATTTTGTCATCCCTTTTCCGACCATACATTCTTGATTTATTCCTTTTATTCCCCATTGCACAAACTATTTAAATTAAGAGCTTCAATTCACCTACATACAAAAAACTAGATGTACCCAATAAATTAATTATATTTATAATATTTATAAGTTCATAAATTATCTCACTAATTTTGCCGTTTTAATTAAAAATTTTAAAAATAAGAAAAAAATAAAGTATAAAACCAACTTACTAGGGAAAAATCTAACCTTTTTGATTTATTTGTATAATCATCCTTGAATGCAAAATATATGTTAAATAATCCAAAAATTTGATTTTATTTAAAAATCAATTTAATAAATTTTTCATTTTTCATTTTTAATTGATTTAAAATTTTAAAAAATGCCTCTAAAATATGAGGCTTAAGGGGCATGGTCTCTCACGCGACTTGCCTAGTCAACCTTTGGTTTCAGATGAAATGAGACCGGTTGAACCAGGTCTGACCAAAACAAATCCAGCCAAAAGTGCTTGTGTGACATCCTAAGTGGCAGTCAAATCAGTAAAAATTGCAAAATTGTAGAACTCCTGACTTTTGCAACTGATTTCTCCATCAAAAATAAACTTTCTGAAGAAACTAAAAATACCCTTTTGTAGATCTTGGAGTCAAGAATATGCTCATATAATTCTTATTGTGTCATGATTAGATATAATATACTACACTTACAAAATATTGTGCATAGGTATTTTAACATTCAAGAAGATGTTGATTCAAAAAAAGAAACACTATACATCTAATCGTCAGGAAACACTATACTTCTAATCGTCAGGTATCACTATGACTGTTCTTCATTGCTTTGACCGTTGGTGTGCACTCCGTCAGTGTTGTTTTTCACTTAGTGAATACTATACTTTTATGCATTGTTGAAAGCATAACCTTTGTTCCTTTGATTCTCTGAAGTCTTTGGCATTATGTTCATGATCGTACAGATGATATCAAGTTGACATCAATGACAATATAATACATTAACTGATTTAATTCCTTGCATAATCTTCAATTTAACATTGTCAAACATTCAATCAATTATATGTCATCAATCTCTCCCTTTGGCATTGATGACAACATGCTATATTATCACACTATACTATTTATAATATAATAAAAATACAACAGTTGAGTTTCATCAAACTACCAATCCTTTTGTTCTGATAACCGATAAATTTCTAACCATTGGTAAGCTCTATTTTAGCTTAGATTTTATTCATGCAGCTCTTTGTATTTCTTCTTCTAATGTGTTGCATTTTCTCCTTGTGTCAATTTCTCTCCCTTTACTGTTCTTCTCTTTTGATGTCTTTTCTTCTTGTCAGCAACTCTCCCTTTATATAATCTTTTCATACAATCTCTCTCCCTAAGAATATGATCTCTCCCTATTGGAGTAATGTGATAATGGATAATCTCTCTCCCTTTTACAGAAGGATGTGATAATATGGATAATCTCTCTCCCTTTGACAACAATGCCAAAAAAAATATCTCATAAATATCTGACATTAATGTCAAGCAATTTTCTCTCCATCGATAATATATTCCTTGAATTTCTCTTATCCATCAGCAATACAACAATATGCTCTGGTGCTCGGTGTTGATATATACCTGTATGTATATAGATGTAGCTTTTAAGTTCATCTCTTTTCCTGCATCAACATGAATGATATTCTGATAATATGTAGGCTGATGCAGCCTTCAGTCATTTTACTGGCTGGTAAACAAGGGTTTGACCCCCAATCTCTTTCTCAAGTACTCAAATGTATCCTTGGGCAGTGGCTTGGTGAAGATATCGGCTAATTGTTCTTTTGATTGCACATACTCAAGTGTCACTTCCTTTTCTTGAACTTGTTCTCTCAAATAATGACACTTGATAGCAATGTGTTTAGTCTTAGCATGCATGACTGGATTCTTGGAAATGTTTATTGCACTGGTGTTATCACAATAGATAACAACTAGTTTTAAGATCTTCATATGTATACCTTCCAATAACTGTTTGATCCATGCAATATTTGAGCAATTTGCAGCAGCAACAACATATTCTGCTTCTGCAGTAGACTGAGAGATGTATCATTGCTTCTTGCTAATCCTTGTGACAAGTCTATCACCTATAAAGAATGCTCCTCCAGTTGTGTTCTTCCGGTCATCAAGATTTCCAGCCCAATCAACATCGGTAAACACCTTAAGTTCAAATTTGTCTTCTCTTCTATACCATAAGCCATATTCCTCAGCATTCTTCAGTATTCTTAAGATATCTTAAGATTCTTTTCACAACAATCATATGTGATTCCCTGGGGTTAGCAGAAAATCTAGCAACAATTCCTACTACATGTGCAATATCTGGTCTAGTGTGTACAACATACATGAGTTTTCCAATCATTGATCTAT
>MU223619.1:356695-408059 GCA_018584345.1 Thuja plicata | reverse complement strand
CATTTCTTCTTCTGCTTATTTTCATCATGTTGTCAAAATTTACATGACACAATCTTTTGTACCACAACCATATGTCTTTGTTTCTAGTCATTAAGCAAGTGGTGTTAGTATCATTCAGATAGAATAATTTACCTTTTGTGTGTTCACTAGTACCAATCAGTCTTCCTGATTCAGTGAAGATCTTTGCCTTCTTATTCTCAAATGCTACTCTATGACCTGAATTATTCAGCTGAGAAACACTCAACAAATTATAATTCAATCCCTTTACACAATACAAATTTTCACATTTAAATAGGTTATTCAACATTATAGTTCCTTTACCTTCAACTAGACAAGGTGTATCATTACCCATTCTTATTGTACCACCATTATAATACTTAGAAGTGTTAAATTTTTCTTGGTCATCGGTCATGTGGTGAGTGCAGCCACTATCTATAATCCAGATGTCATTCTTGATAACTTTAGATATGAGTGCAGATTCTACATACCTTTCATCTTCATCTGAATCATCTTTCACAGCCACAAACACCATCTCGATGTCTTCATCAAGTTTGGTGTCAGTATCTTCATCTTTGCAAGCAGCTAAGTAGCTGGCTTTCTTGCCTTTGTCCTTGTAGTCTCGGGTATCTCTTCTTTCTGATTGTCGGTAACTTCTATATTCTTTGTTAACACCTCTGTCAAATTTCTTCTCAAAAGATTTGTCATTAACTCTGTCATCTTTTCTTCTGTTAGGAAATCTTGTAGCAAAGTGTCCAATCTCTTTACAATTAAAACATACAAGTGGTAACTTGCCTTTGTATTTACCTTTGCCTCTCTGCATTCTTCTAGCCATAAGTGCTTCTATTTCATCTAGATCTTCTTCTTCACTTTCACTTTCACTATCTCTTCTAGATGTGTGTCTATGACTTGATTTGCTTATTCTATAGAAGATTTAAATGTAGACTCTAATTTTGGTAAGACACTATTATCAAAGTTATTCATCTCAAATGAAATCAGTCTACCAATTAAACTATCAAGAGTAACTGTATTGTTTTCTACTGCTCTCATTTCTTGAATGACAAAAACTCTAATAGCATATATAGGCAATAAGGTTCTTAAGATTTTGCTTACCACTATCTCCTCTTCAAGTGTACCTCCAACTCCTTGTATAGCATTGACTAATTCCTTGATTCTTGTGTTGTACTGTGTGATGTTTTCTCCTTCTTTCATTTTGAGATCATCGAACTTTCCTCTAAGGATTTTTGCCTTGGCTCTCAAAACATTTGCATCACCTCCATGTACAAGCTTCAGTTTGTCCCACATCTTCTTTGCAGTTTTGCAATCTTTGACATCTTCAAATTCAGCATCAAAGAGTGAGGAAGAAAGTGCTATGACCATGCAGTTATGCTCATGCTTCTCTCTCAATTGATCTATTGTAGGTGCTCCTGTGGGAAACACATAGTCAGTATCTAAGTATTGAGTAACATCATTACCAATACCTGCTAAGTGGAGTCTTATTCTGCTTTGCCATGAAGCAAAGTTGTCTTTGTTCAACTTGGGCACATCTCATCTGTTCATCTTGTGATCTTGACTTAGGTCTTAAAACCTTCCTTTCTAAGCACACAAGCTCTGATACCAATTGTTAGTAATAACTGAGAGGGGGGTGAATCAGTGGTCTCAAAAATTTATCCTTCAAACTTAACCACCAATCAATAAACCTCAAATTATTATGTCCCTACAAGATGCATGCCATGGAATACTAATAATGATTAACTATCTGTCAGTTTTATTTGTTAATCCTTATTCTCCTTGATTATCGATAAGAAGTAAAACTATTTACCGAAACTCAGTAAATATGCAGAGTATACCGATCAATCCAGAGTTAGCTATGTAAGATACAAAATAGTAAAGAAATGAATCATACACACATAACACATGAATTTTTAACGTGGAAATCCTGTTAAGGTAAAAACCACTGGGACCGGTACCCCAAATTTTCACTCTTCTGAAGTGAGCCCTATTAGAAGCCAACCTTGTTAAAGGTTACAAACACACTATTAAGTGTGACCTTGTTAGAGGATTTTAAACATAGAGGTTGTCACTTAGTATCAGGCATCTATTTCTACCATCCTTGAATCAGCCTCCTTCTTAGACTATCAATAGGTATCAGGCAAGTCCAATGCTACTTTCATGAATCAACCTTTTTATCACTCCTTGAGATGTACCTAAATATATAGAAGACCGTTAAGTCTTGCTCAGTTAAGAGACTTGATGCTTCAATGGTTAAACTGAAACACTATGACCTGTTCATATTGCAACTTTGAATTGTAGATTTTCATATCTATTTAAGTACATTACCTCTCTGACCAATGTATCAATTAATCCTTGTGCTCCATACTTTCTACTCTGTGATGCTGTGCTCACTATTCATCGGTGTCTGAAGAATTCCTTAGCTCTTCCTTCAGCTTGCTTGATTAGGATTGCATGAATTTTTTCTTCATCAATTTCTCTTCAACATCCTCTTATTATTCACTCCCCTTAATCCCATTCATAAATGAATTAATCTTGTATCTTATATAGATATGATATTCATTGTATCTTGATTCTTGATTCTTGGCGTGATAAACAATCTAGCCAATTAGATTTAAAGCATAACTCCTAATTTGTCTCGTAGATATCTTCTTGCCAACTTTACAAATCATCTTTAAATCTATCACTTATCTCTAGTCGAATAAAACAAAGTAGACAACCAGTTAAGTCTATTTTTAGCTCTGCCAGCTAGTTATTTTGTCATTTTCTGAACTCTCTGTTCTGTTAGTCACCTTTGCAGTTAGTTGTTGGTGACAAATGACAGTTCCATCGGTAAGACTCCAGTTAGCTTCGTGATCTTTGTCCATCGGGCATCATTAGATTTTTACTCGTCGGGCAACAGTGTCTTTAGCTCATCGGGCAACCCTCTGACTTTTCTCGTCAGGCATCTGTGGTTTTGCTTCGTTGGGCGACACTATACTTTTGATCATCGAGTATCACTGTGAATGTTCTTCATTGCTCCAACCGTCAGTGTGCACTCTGTCGGTGTTGTTTGTCACTTAGTGAATACTAGAATTTTATGCATTGCTGAAAGCATAACCTTTGTTCCTTTGATTCTCTGAAGTCTTTGGCATTATATTCATCACCGTACAGATAATATCAAGTTGACATCAATGACAATACAATATATTAACTAATTTAATACCTTGCATTATCTTTAACTTAACATTGTCAAACATTCAATTAGTTATATGTCATCACAATTAACTCTACCTCCTACACTTGGGAAAATCATATAAATACAAGCCATTTTGAGAGCATAAGGATCCTAGAAAATTCGAATGCAAAGCATCCTTATTTTAGGCATTTCATAGCAAATTGAGAGCAATTGAGAGCATATCATAGCAATTTAGCATAATGGAGATCATTTTGAGAGCATTTGAATCAAATACCATATAAAATTGAGAGAATTGAGAGCTAGTTAGGCATTATCTTTATCATTTTCTCATTCTAGGATTGTCACTAGTAGAGATTAAAGCTGAGAGCTCTATTAGCAAAGCTTAGTTAGAGATCTATGAGATGTTAAATGCTTTACTTGTCAATTCTTAGAATAAATTTTATTATTGTTTCCATAGAATGGATAGATAACACCTTTATTTCATGAAGGTATGATTTATACATACACAAATGGCGCCCACCGTGGGGCTTTGAGCCTCTAAATCTTGTTTTTTTCAATTTTCATGTGTTTTTGGGTGAATTTTCTACTAAATTTGTAGGTTACAGGTCCAAATGATGCCTACTAGTGGTAAAATGACACCTTCCAGCAAACAAATGATGCCTACAAATATTTTTCCTTCTCTATCTTAAATTTCCTTCACCGCCTGTCAGACAAAGTGTGGCCTATGCACGTAAAGCGATGCCTGCAAGTCAAGAAATCACGCCTACAAGATTTCTTTTACCGCCTATGAACCTTTCCATTTTTTAATTTAAATACTTTTCACCGCCTGTGATTTATAGTTTAACGCCTGTAATTGTTTAAATCATGCCTAGTTGACTGCGAAGTCACACCTGGATCACTACAAAGTCACGCGTAGGACACTGCAAAATAACGCATGTTAGCTATAAAATGATGCCTTCTGCAGTTTATGTGTTATTGCTTTTAGATTGATAAATTTAGATTTCTAACTCTCTGTTACTATGTTTTTTACAGATGAACAGACACTTGAAATTACAGAAACCAGAGGTGCGCATCAAAAGGCCAAACAAAGAGGTAAGACTTCAAACCAAGTATTTCAAACAACTTCATAATGCTTCAATTTTGGAAAACTTAGAGAAGGAACAAGAATTATATGAGTATTATATCAAAGTTATTAGTGCTTACAAACAAAATTTTCTTTCTTTGAATTGATTTTATGCATTAAGCTCTTAAGGTGTTTTTTTGCAAATCTTGCTTAAAAGACTTAATTGAATTTCAATTATCTTTTCTTTTGGTTAACTTTGTTTGTTTGTGTTGACTAACTTGCTGGTGGAGTCGGAGAGGGAACGATCGCCACTAGGTGAGCAAATAAAAAGAAAAAAACCTCAAAAAAGGGCCTATCCTTTGCTAGCTACAAAATGAGGTATTTTTCAAATCAAGCTTGTTTTTTCTTAGATTGTGGAAAATTTCATTGATATCTAGTATAATTAGGGACACCCTATTATTTTCTATCAGGAACGAAACATTAGGTATATGCTCTCAACTTTTTAAAGTTGATCAAAAAGCCAAAAATGTTGAGTTTGGGGTGGTAGAAAGAAAGGGAGGATAATTGAATCACACATTTCATTTCTAAGAACCCCTTTGTTACAGGGTTGAAAAAGAACATAAGTGCTTGAAGTGTTTGGAACGAAGAAAGACAATAGGGATATGCTCTTCACTCTTTGAGTGAATCAAACTCCCAAACTTGTTGGACTAAGTTCAATTTTCTGCTTTCCATATACATGCTAGATAATTTATATCCTTAGAGGGTCTACCTCCCGAGTACATCCTTACGAGGATGGTTAGAGGGAATGACCCAAAGTGGGATACAATCACTTAAGTCACGATACTATCTGACCCACTATAAACAAATGCACTCTTCCTTAATGGGTTGTAGTGACTAGATTGTTCTTAAGTTTCTTCACTTCCTCTAGTAGTCCTTAAAGATTGTGCAAAATCATACTTTTGTGCATGTGGGAAGCCCTCAAGGGGGTAAAAGAACTTTTCATGATTTAGAACAGAGGTGTTCATTAAAACCTTGATAAGTAGAAAGCTACCTTTTAGAGCCAACAATGTTTAAAAGCCAAATCTGACTCTAGGTAGATTGATTGGAAGCTATTCTTGTTCAAGACTTGTTGAAACAACCGAGAACATACACATTAGTGTGTTTTGGGGTTATGATGTAAACTTGATGTGTGTGTTGCATTTGTATTTACATTTTCAGACAAGAATCCAATTTGACAGATCTGATCACAGAATTAAACTTTTAAAAACCCTAAAAAACTTTGCAAATAACTTTGATCTGCAAAGTGTCGCATATAGGCATTCAAATGACGCCTGTAACATTTTTGTGATGCCTACACAGTTGAAATGATGCCTATAAAACTTTCTGTGATGCCTAAGTCACTAGAAACTGATGCTTATAAACAATTAAAAACCACCTAGAAATAGGCAAACGCCGCCTGAAACCTGCAGAGTGTCGCGTAGAGGTTTTCCAATTGATGCCTATACACTGTAAAGTCATGCCTACACATAAGGAAGTGACACCTAGAAACAAAGAGGAGCATATGGTGGACGTTTCCTGAGGGTTTGAAAACAACTTAATCACGTTTTTGGATACCCTTTTGGATTTTCTACCTGTGCATACATTCAGTCTGATCAGAATCCCCCATTATTGGATAATTCACAAAATCATTAAGGGATTGATCAGAGAGGTGAAAAAATCCATTTTTTCTTGATCTATGCTCATTCCAGATTTCACCTGATCACATTACATTAAGTCTACCCTGCAATCCAACGGTTCTTACCTAAGGCAGGAGTTTCCTTTTCCTAGTGACGATTTTACTTCTTCGCAACAACCAATTCAACAACCCAACAAGGAAGTAGATCCAAACATGGTGTTTCCAATTGGAAATATGGATACTGACCTAATCAACAATGCCAACAGAGATAACACTAATAATAATAGAAATGGCGAGGTCAATAGCAATGGGGCCCATGGAAGAGGAATAGACCCTAACAATCAAGGGGTAGACCCTAACAACAATGGTGGAAATGTGTACCATAATGATGAAGAGGAAACCAAAGAAAAGGTTAATGAGGTGGTCCAAAGTCCATTCTTCATGAAACTCATGGAGAAAGTATTAGAAAGAGATAGGGAGAAGTATTTCCTAGACCTAGCACAAGTAGGGACTAAACTCCCTCACAATTTTGATGTTGATCAACTCAAGCAAAAATAATAAGAAGAAAACCCAATCGACATAATGAGCAAACAATTTAAATTATTCCAAATGAAATTGGACACAATGAAACAAAGCGGGGCTCCTAAACCCTTTTCTATCGAGGCTTTGTGTCCATTTTCATTCGACAAGACCCTAATTATGGTCCCATTCCCTAGTAATGTTGTCTTTCCTAAATACGACAAGTATGAAGGAGAATCCAATCCCCAAGATCATTTAAGGGATTTTTGTGCATTAATCTTGGATTTCATGCATGATACAACATATTTAATAAGGTTATTCCCTAGAAGTTTAGGAGGAATGGAAATGGAGTGGTTTTCCAAGTTACCCTTCGGCATCTGTACTTTCGAGGAATTGGCCTCCAAATTCATAACTCACTATTCCTATAATATCAAACATCAGGTTACGATGATTAACTCATGTAATACCAAGTAATGAGAGGGAGAAGGATTCCTAATTTTCTTACAAAGGTGGAGAGTGGTATTCACTAGATACCCTTAAAGTGTACCCGAAAAGGAGAAGATGGATATCTTCATTAATAGCTTGAGTAATGAGATGAATTATTGGTTAAGATTGCAATGTCCTAGGTCTTTCCAAGACCTAAATGAGAACGGAGTTACTATGGAGGAGGTATTGGTTAAAAGTGGAGAACTTAAGCTTTATAAGGATAATAAAAATAACAACAATACCTCCAATAACAATCAAAATAGGAATCCTCCTAGCAATAACCAATTTTGGATGAGGAACAATAACAAAGGTGTGGTCAACGATGGAGTTGTGGAAGCTAACAATTTGAAGGCTACTCATTTTACTCTCACAAGAAGACCTACTCAAGTTAAGAATGCAATTCAAGCACCCAAAGTGCCTCTCAACAACAACAATAATAATAATAACTTTGGGAATAATCAAGGGGATAACAAGCCTAAACCTTTCTCTTCACCAACGCCTAGAAGGACGTTCACACCTTTGGGTGAACCACTTGAGAATGCATTGAGAAACCTAATTTCTAATAAGATTATTAAGTTACCTAGGGCTCAACCCTATGAACCAAAAATAAGCCTAATTGGTGGATTAAGTCCAACCATTGTGAATACCATAAGAATCGAGGACACAAAACCAATGATTGCATGCACCTAAGACATGTGGTGCAAGATTTGATTGACAATAGTGTAATTAAGATAGAAGGGCCCCAAAACAATAAGGATCATACGACCTTTAAACAACCTTTCTATAATCATGAGAAGGGTGAGTATTCAACTTAGAACAACCAAGGAAACAACTCTAAAGGTAACAACAATGTCAATTTTTCTCATCATTATGACAATACTATCAATACCTTATCCAGGCATGAGATGTTGTTAATGTTGTGGTGATTAAGGAACAACCCAAAGTGGAGAATTCTAATGCTATCACTAGTGGGAAAGCATCAATAATTACCCTACAAGGGGGTGTTCCTAAACCTATTGGCCCTACACAAGAAAATATTTTGGCTAAACAACTATCTACTACAACAAAGCCTTATAGTTTGGTTGATCAATTGCAAAAGACTCCAACACAAATTTCTATTTTGGAGTTACTAAAACTTTCTCCCAATCAAAAGGAGATCTTGGAAAAATCCCTAGTGGAGACCAATGTTCCTATAACTTTGGAGGAAGATAAGTTTCAAAACATGGTAGGAAATCTCATTGCACCACATTGCCTTTCATTTTCCGAACAAGATGATATGTCCATTACTCATCCTCAAAATTTTCTCTTGCATATAGAAGTTTTAATCCAAAGGCATAGGGTCAAGAGAGTTCTCATTGAATGGGGAGCTGGTCTTAACATTTTCACATTGAACCTTGTCAATTCTTTAGGGTTAGCCAAATCTTCTATTAATCCTAAAAAGTAGATTATCATCAAGGCTTATGATGAGGAAGAAAGATCTTTGAAAGGCATGATTGTTTTACCAATTCAATTTGGACCTATCAAGAAAGACACCATATGTCAAGTCCTTAACATGAAGCTAACTTATAATATCTTATTGGGGAGGTCATGGATTCATGGGATGCAAGCGGTGCCTTCCACCTATCATCAATGTATTAAATTTCCGCACATGGGTGAAGAAATCACAAATGGAGGAGATTCTAATTCCTTTAAATATAAAAACACATTGAAACCTATTCATGAGCTATTTATTCCTCATAATAGGGAAGGAGTCATCCCTAATTTCACCATTGAAGAAGCTAAAGAGGAAGGTACAAAGTTAACATCAAATGCTACATCTACCTCAAACCCTAATCAAACTAACTCATCTACATCAACTAAGGGAAAGGAGAAAGTGAGTTATGAGGGTCAAAGTTCACATGAAAATTCAGTTAAAAATTCTACATCAAAGGTGGAAATTTTGAAACCTTCCAAGGATGAGAGAGAGAACAAGCCAAAAATGACCAATACCAAAAGATGAATGAAATGATGCATAACTTTGAAAAGCAATATAGAATCAATTCCAAAGGAGTGGGGAAATATTATGTTTCCCTATTTGATTTGCCAACTTCTCCTAAGACACAGGGGAGACCATCAAGTTCTCATCCACCTCACAAATATAACTCTCATTTTGTAAGAGAAAGTGACAATTCAGCCCTAGAAAAGGAGGACAATGAAGTTTTACAATGGCTCTACAAAGAGGAAGATACTTCAAACAATCCTATTGAAAGAATACAACACATCAATATCCAAACCAAGAAATATGGAAAGGGATATCAAATTATGCAAAAAATGGGATACAAGGGAAGAGGACCCTTAGGATTTAGGAATAGAGGATTGATAGAACCCATTGAACGTACTTGGAGATCAAAGGATGAGAAATCTAGAATAGGTTATCAAGACAAAGGTGAAAGTTCAAGCCCTATACATGATTTGCATGGACATGTACACATGGTAGGATTCAAGAGTGAGGATGATTCCAGAGATTATGAGTGGGATTCCCTATTCAAAGACTCTTTCATGATAAAGAGGTTGATGTTATTCATACATATGCTACCATTACTAATGTCAAAAGTCAAGACAATGAGAATCAAAGTTTGAATTCTACACAAGCATCAAATGAGTCTCAAGAATCCAATGTAGGTCAAGCATCTAAGCGTAATCAATGGATAGGTGAACCTTGGGTACCTTTGTAGGGGGGGGGGGGGGGATTGAAATGTTATNTAGGGGGGGGGGGGGTGATTGAAATGTTATATTTAATCCACATGCTTTATTTCCCATGGAAATCCATGAGGACTCTAATGAGGAAAATTTTGATCCTACTTCCATGGAACACCTTGAGCAAGCACATGTTATAAACCTAAGTGATACAATATACGAACCTTCAAATGAGGTCATTTCCTTGAATCCTTTGAATGAAAAATTTCCTAATGAGTCTTTAGCCTTACTTCATCCCGGACTCATTGATTGGGATTTAACCAAACTAAATCACTTACTATACTTTCCCAATGACAATGCAATGGCCCAATACCTAAATCCTGTTGAGCCATCTTCTTCCACCAATGAATACAATCTGGACATAATGATAGAGGAAGGGGTCCAACCTCTCAATCCACAAAATAAAAGAAAGAAATTCAAAAAAATGAGAAGGTATAGTGGTGAAAACCACCATGTGACAGTATAAGAACCTAAAAAGGTAAAAATATCGGATGTTTCCAAAGGTGAAAACCCAACTATGGAACCTAAGGAAGAGAGGTTGGATACCCTACCAGAACATGATGATGAGAGATCTCCTATTCTCATAGAGCCAATGGAAAAGGTTAACATTGGAACCAACTTGGAACCAAAGTTTGTTCACTTAGCAGCATCACTAACCCCATCAAAAAGGAAGGAGTTCATTGAATTCTTTCAAGAAAAGAAAATTAACTTTGCATGGTCATATACCGACATGCTAGGGTTAGATCCAAGCTTCATAATGCACCATCTTAATGTGAAACCTGACATCAAACCTGTAAAGCAGAAATTGAGAAAGATGCATCCTCATGTAGCTCTATTAGTCAAAACAGAATTGGAAAAGCTACTCAAGGTTGGATTCATAAGAGTAACAGCCTATGCAGAATGGATATCCAACATTGTACCAGTTACCAAACATGATAAATCCATCATAATATGCACAGATTTTTGAGACCTTAACCTTGCTTGTCCTAAGGATGATTTTCCATTGCCTAGCATTGATGCTATAGTAGATTTAACGATGGGACATTCTATGTTCTCATTAATAGATGGATTTAGTGGATACAATCAGATTTGCATAGCATCTAAAGACCAAGAAAAGACTACTTTACATGTCCATGGGGAACATTTTATTGGAATGTGATGCCCTTCGGTCTCAAAAATGCTGGAGCAACTTACCAAAGAGAAATGACCACTATCTTGCATGACATGATCCACACCTTCCTAGAAGAATATGTGGATGATATTTTAGCTAAGTCACAACAAAGAAAAGATCATCTTCCTATACTAGAAAAGATTTTCACAAGGTTAGAGAAATTCAAAGTAAGATTAAACCCAAAGAAATGTGCATTTGGGGTTCAATCCGGCAAGCTCTTAGGCTATATAGATTCTACAAAAGGCATAGAAGTGGATCCAGAGAAAGTACAAGCAATAATGGACATGGAAACTCCTAAAAATATCAATCAAATGAGTTCACTATAAGGAAGACTTCAATCCATTAGGAAGTTCATTTCTCAATTGGCGGAAAAGTGTCATTCATTCACAAGATTGCTACACAAGGATACCATTTTTACATGGGATGAGGAATGTGAACAAGCCTTCAATTTGTTAAAAACATACTTGGTAAATCCATCTATATTGATTCCTCCTATCAAAGGGAAACCATTATTACTATATATTTCAGCAACGGAAAGATCTTTAGGAGTTTTTTTGGCACAAGAGGATGAGGAACGAAAAGAAAGAGCTATTTACTATTTGAGTAGAACTTTGATCAGATATGAGTTAAAATATAGCTTCGTGGAAAGATATTTCCTAGTAGTGGTTTTTGCCTCAAAAAAACTAAGACATTACATGTTGATGCACAAAGTGAAGTTGATTGCAAAAATTGATCCTTTAAAATACTTGCTTAGTAAAATAGCCCCAACTGGAAGGATTGCTAAATGGGTAATGGTGCTTAGTGAATTTGACATTGAATATGTGGACCATAAAGCTATCAAGGGCCATGTTATTGCTGATAAATTGGATAAAAATCTATTAGTGTCTACTCATCCCATCCAAGTTGAATTCCCCGATGTAGAAATAGTCAATGTGGAAGCCAAGGCATGGAAGTTGTATTGTGATGGATCCTATACTCAAAATGGTTCAGGGGCAGGAATTTTATTGATCAAACCTCAAGGGTACACCATTCCAAAATCTTATAAACTTTTGTTTCCATGTACAAACAACATTGCATAATATGAATCTTTAGTCATAGGCATCAAAATGTCTTTAGAATAGAACGTTACAGAACTACAAGTTTATGGGGACTCTCGATTAGTCATCAACCAAATCAATGATAAATACCAAACTAAGGATGAAAAATTAATGTCATATAAGAGAATGGTAGATGACTGGAAGAAATACTTTGCCTTAATCATATTTGAGCAAATTCAAAGAGACAAAAATAGAGTTGTTGATGTTATGGCTACCTTGGCTTCATTACTCCAAATGCCTGATCAGAATGCGAGGTATGAATTTTTGGTGGAAGAGTTGGTAAAACCAGCTTTTGACTTACCTGACACCCAAATCATTGCCCTGATTGATGGACATGACTCACCTTGGTATGGACCAATTTATTCCTATCTTAAAGACCAAGTTTTACCTATTGACCAAACCTGTGCCCAAAAATGACATTTTATAAGACAAGCCGCTCGTTATACCATTCTATTAGACACATTGTATCGCAAGGGTCTTGACGGAACACTTCTTAGGTGTCTAGAGGACAAGGAATCAAAATTATCTTTAAAAGACGTTCACGAGGGGATTTGTGGGTCACATTTGAGTGGGTTGAATTTAGCTAAGAAAATCCTTCGTATGGGGTACTTCTGGAAAACCTTAGAAAAAGATGCTTTCCACTTTGTCAAATTATGTGCGAAATGCCAATACCATGGAGACATGATCCATGCACCTACACCAGAATTGCATCCTTTTATCACACCATGGCCGTTTTGCCAATGGGTTTTGATATTATTAGAATGATTTACCCACCTTCTTCCAATGGTCATAAATATATCATTACAACAATAAAATATTTTACCAAATGGGTAGAGGTTGTACCTTTGACAACTGCCACGAGAAAATAGATTTCAATGTTTATCCTTAATCACATCATTTGCAGATATGGTATTCCTCATTCCATCATCACCGATAATGGAAAACAATTCAAGAACAAAGATGTGGATGAACTTTGTGAAACATTTCATATCACGCACCATTCTTCCTCCATTTACTATCCTTAAGGTAATGGACAAGCCGAAGCCATGAACAAGAATATTCTCAAAATCTTGAAGAGATCAGTTGATAAATCAAGAAGAGATTGGCATGTGAAGATAAACCTGACATTGTAGGCATACAAAACTAGTATCCGAACACCTATTGGAGCTACACCATTTTCCTTAGTCTATGTGGTAGAAGTTGTTCTACCTTTGGAGGTTGAAATCCCATCCTTACGAGTCTCTTTACATGGATTAATTAATGATGAGGATTATAGGGTCACCCGACTTCAACCATTGGAATTGTTGGAGGAACACTAAACACAAGCCTATGAACATTTGAAGGTCTATCAGCATAGAATCTCAAGAAACTACAACAAGCATATCAAACCGAGAATCTTTCAAGTGGGAGACTTAGTGTTACGAGAAAACCCTAAAAAAGAGGCAGATAGGGAAAAGAAGGGAAAATGGGAAGAAAATTGGCTTGGACCCTTTATCATTACTTCCTCTCTTGGAATGGGAACTTACAAGTTAGTCGATTGCGAGGGTGATGAATTACAAGAGCCTATTAACAACATCCATCTAAAGAGGTTTCATACCTGATCAGATGAAAGAGTATAGGAGGAAAGAGTATTAGACAAGTGTCTATCTGACGATTTCAGCATCAAATCTTTGTACATGAGAAAATTCAAAATCCAAAAACATGAGAAACATCAAAAGTAAAAAATAATGGAAAAGCGGAAAATCAGAAAAAGGAGAAAATTGAGCATGAAGAAAGCAAAAACATTCAAAAATCAAAAAATGATTGTCTTGGTGAAAACCTAGAAAATAGGCGCCTTGAGGATATCAAAAAAATATTAAAAAATAAAAAAATTGAAAGGGAGAACAAGTACCTTGGTGAAAACCTAGCAAATAGGCACCTTGGTAGAAAAAAAATAAAAAAGAGGAAAAAGCAATAAACCCAAAAGGTGAAAACCTTGAAAACATGCGCTTTTTGATCCCTTAGGTATTTCCTAGTTGCATTTGTACATATTGCCTTTTCATCATCTCATTTGTACATATCCTTCATTGCATCCATCATTTGTGCATAGTCATAATAAAGTCTCTCAACTGCATTGTTGCATACTAGGTTTCATTTGTCCACGTTTCACATGGTTACATTTATCACTTGGGGGAAAAGCATTGGTTTTTGGTACAAACGAATTCAGAAGTGCTACATTTTAATCACATATCAGAAGCAAATTTTCAGATTTTTAGAGGAGAGATATTGGTGAACCTTTGATGGATATCATTATTTAACCCAAGCATTTGACCTAGCAACTTGATCCTTGAACTTCATTGGCCTTATTTTATCAGGATTAAAATTTGGCAAAACCTAAAAGATCAGTTTGTTTGGAATTCTATTGAAAATCTTGATACAAAGAAAAACACTTGAAGCTTTTGATGATATTCTTTGCATTTTATCATGTCTTTTTAGCTAATCGATGATGTTTCAACTAGATTGGCGATGATGAAGACATGATATTTTTCTTGACTTTGAGTGAGTTTTTTGAGGAAGATCCATTAACTTGTGTGAATTTATCTAAAGACATGGTCATCAAAGAACCATCAAGGACTTTCATATAGGAGGGAGTGTTAACCTTTGTTTGTTTACGCAAATGGATACCTTGGCTATTTAGATCTTCCATATCTTAATACCAAAATCTACTTGCAACATTGAATCCGATGAAACCGGTATTCATACTCCCATAGTTAGTTATTCAACTAGTGAGGGTTGTACTAGTTTCCCGATAGCTGCCAAAGTGATGAAAGTGGTATCCATATCATCATGATGTGGTCAGTGATGATTGTACGTGCTCCTAGTTTCACAATGCTCAATGATGATAATATATCTCTTTTGCAAAAACCTAGTGACAATTAGTTGCATTGCATTGCCTTTTCATGTTAGAATAATTGCATATGTTTAGAGGATTTTTCCAATTTCAAGGGTGTTACTCAATTTTAAGGGTTCAATATCAATTATCCTTGTTTCAAATCAATGATGTGAGATTATCTTTTGTATTCATTCATAGAATTAATAATTATTCATTATCTCTTATGTCATAAAATCAAAAGAAAAGAAGCATTAATCATTACTCATTTTTCATCCATTCTAAGAGTGCATTTCATATAAAGCTGCATACATTCATATGTCAAAATCCAAAAAGATAGTTGCATTTATTTATCATTGCATTACATAAATCATTGCATTCATCATCAAAATCAAAGAAGCATATAGAATTAGTTGCATAAAATCATTTGCATCCATCTATCTATGTCATATATAAGATAAACTGCATCCATAGCATAATAAAAGTAAATGAATTATAGACGTCATATCAATCTATATATAAATGAAATCTCACATCAACATCATTAACACGTCATGGGAATGAAGGAAGATCATCACATAAATGTCCATAAAAACATCCATAAGAACTACATATCAAGATACAATATCATCGGCAAAATGATACATCATCACAGTCCTGATCAAAAGTAATAAATATGATACATCAATACATATCCAGTGGATCCATATCACATATGTCTCAAGACCCAGTAGGGGCACCTGATCTATCACATGTACCTATACCAGATCCATCACTTGTCCCATCTGGATCTCTGTCACCCGATCTATCCTGTGTAGTCAGTGGTGCCTGACTAGTTCTAGCAACACTAGGCATCTGTGTTATCGTCGCCATGAACTGCTACATCATGGTAGCCACCTGATCAATCTACCCGCTCATCAAGTTCATATTAGCCTGTAAGGTCCTCACATCCTGTGTCAAGTCATCTATCGCCTGTGGAGCCTGTGGTGCCTATGGTGCTAATGGTACATGTGGTATCACCAGAATCTGTAAAGGCACCTGTTGTGCTGGAACTTGTTGTGCATGAACATGAACCTGTGGAGGAACCTGTGCTCCTAGAACCTTCCTGGAAGAAAATATATGTGCTTTCCTGCCAATCCTCTGTCTCTGTTGTCCCCATACTTTAGCTAGTATGGGATGAGCCTGTCCATGCCCATGTCCCTGTCTCTGTCTCGGCTATCCAAAACCACCACCCCTGTTCCTGACATGTCCACCCTGCATCTAAGGTCCCACCCATCCTCTTTCCAAAGCCCTAGGAGCTCTCTGTACTCTATGAGATATTTGTTTCTAACACCTACCACCACCTCTGCCACTTCCATCTCCATTGTCATCATCGGACGTATCATCCATGTCAGGAATGGGCTCTACAGGATCAGTAAATCTAGTAAATATGTGGTGATAAAACCACTTTCTATACTATGCAGACATCCTAGCATTAGCAACATTATCTAACATGTCCCACCAGATGAATCCCAATCTTTTAATCTCAGTACATGCAAACTTATAATCAACCTACACTCCCCACATAGATCAATCTGCATGTACTCATGCATATAATGCCATACCTTGTGGCATATCTTGAACTCGGCCATACTGCCTTGACACTCACCCAAAGAATAATCTCTCTATCACAAGTGGTGATCGACCAATCATCCACTAAGGGGAAAACATATAAGGAAGCTCATCATCATCCTCCCACCATCCCTCGCATCCAAGGTAAGGTCTCCATATGACCCGATCGATATCATCAATGGTACGATGCCAATAGTCAAGTTTTCCCAGACGGTGTTGGACAACCATCCCATCATACAAAAAGGTATACGGCCATCCACGACCTTGAACATGAGATTTTGTAGGTATTGTACCAGGGATGTGCTCCCAGGTCCATAACTATAATAATATCACACCAGATGATAAAGTTGCACTCGCTCTATATACAACCTCGTACAAATCATGATAAAGTTGTGCCAAAACACAAGAACCTCAATCAAACCATCGAGGATGTGCAATCAAATCCTCCAGGATCTGACCCCAGCCCACTTAGAAACCACGACCTCATCTGTCAGGAAGCAATAAACCTCCTACCACGACATCTAATATTGCTGGCAAAGTGGGAAATGAAGAAAACTATGCCCATGTGATTGTATCATCTCTGATCATATCATCAACAAATACACATCTGCATATGCTTCCATCATATACCTGATTGTAATAAACCTTCTCTCCTCGAGTCGAGATGCAGAGCAATCTATAAATGTGCTGGGATTAATCGTCATCTCGTCGAGTGGAAGGTGGAAATTATTATGGTCAGAGTGCCAATGCTCTGCCACAACTGTCAGTAAACCCCGGTTCAGCTGGAACTGAAGAAGCTCAAGGAGGAAACTTAATTTGCACTACTCTATAACATGTACCTCTAGATTCGTCAACTCATCGGATAAGTCAAGGATCCAAGACGCTAGATTTCATACATACAACTTATGGAAATGGGCCTGTTTTGAAAAACAAGGAAATTATATCAGTATCATTATAGTAGTGGATCATTTTAAGTCAATCAAACCAATTCAATCAATCATTTTCTCTTTTTGAGTGCATCAACTTATTGTTCCTAACTCTAGATCTTGAGAAGGGACCAATATGATCAATTATCTTATCAATCAGTGTTCTATCCTATCAAATTGACAAATCAAACATCCATTTTATGATTATCCTAATATCCTAAACACTTGTTCGCATTACTAAAACACATCTATCTATCTTGGAAATCAATCTGGTAATCCAGATGAACAATCAGAAAGCAGTTTGTGCTTCCTAAATCAAGTTTTCATCAATTTTCATTGCAGGCGTCACTTGGCATAGTGTACACGTCATTTCATGCTAAGCGTCATTTAATCTTTGACAGGCATGATTTGATATATCAGAGGCATCATTTTATAGTGTGCATGGCATTTCAAACCTACTAGGCGACATTTAAAACATACTTTTGCCCTAGGGTTTGTTAGGCGACATTTTATGGATCACATGTAAAATTTTACCCTAATCTTAAGCAGCATTTTTCTACACAGAGGCATAATTCCCCAAAGCGGAGGTGACATTTAACCTGTCTACGCATCATTTAACCTATGCTAGGCGTCATTTGACCTACTCTATCCTAGAAAGCATGTTAAAATGTAATAAATGCTATAAAAATGAAGCAATAAATGCACTAGGAAGGTCAAAACCACTTACCAGAGGTCCATACTCAGGGGGTCTCTAATACCAGCGTGCTCGCTCAAATCAATGCTCTCGAATAGGGACCACCATCGCTATCAATCTCAATAGGATCAGAGCAAAATCTCTAGGGTGAAAAGTGAAAATGGACAGTAAAAATGGGTTTTTCAACCTAATTAAGCTATTTGACCTAATTTTGGAGGGATTTTGACACAATTTCACTTAATTTTACGTAATCTACATTTTCTGCAGACTGGGGCATGCTTTGTGACCAGGATTATCATCAGTGTTTTTCAGAAATGAGAACATATCAGATCTATTTTCTATCAGTTTCATCATCTTTTTCCATCGGGAGATCAATCTGTTTTCATTTTTGAGGGGGCATTATCATAGTATCAAATCAGGATCTGCATCATTATCTTAATCTGGGGCATTGGAATTTCAAATATTATCAGTGGGGTATTATGAATATCATCAAATCAGAGTTTCAAAATAGGGCATCAATCAATCTATCAGATCAGAGTTTCAGATCAGGGTATCAAATCAATCCATCAAATCAGAGTTTCAAATCAATCATCGAATCAGGTTATCAATCAATCAAGCATCAAATCAGTGATCAGTACATGCAATTTTCTTTGAATCAATGCACTTTTCACATCAATTCAAAGAGGGGCATTTGTAAACACCTAAAACTGGGCAGGTGTTCTATTATCAAGCAAATCTGCAAATCTCAGCCAAATGCTCTAAATTTCACCAAAATAGATCAAATCAATTTCAAATGGACATTAATCAATCAAATTGGACAAAATAATTTCAAATTAAAGGATCAATTAAACCATGACATCAAATGATTAAATATAATCCTAAAGGGATTAATTAAACTATATAATTGATTTTAATCAATTAATTGTATAGTTTAAATCAAAAAACAAATTGAACCTATTCCCCTACATGGATAATTTAATTAATTGATTGAATTTAATAAATCCTAATATCCTTCAACATGAATTTGAGCAACCAATGAGAATTGAGAATACAAAGCACATTAGGATCACTGCTAATTTGCTATCTCAATCACTCATTTTGAACTTTGAATCTCAATCACTCAAATTTATCCCTTTGTCCAAACCTTTGAGACAAACATTTAAATTGTCCCCCCATTTGAAACTATCTCAAAGCCTTTCACCTAATCAAGGTTTGATCATGATCAATCTACTCTACCCCTACACATGGGAAAATCCTATAAATACAAGCCATTTTGAGAGCATAAGGATCCTAGAAAATTTGAATGTAAAGCATCCTTATTATAGGCATTTCATAGAAAATTGAGAGCAATTGAGAGCATAGCATAGCAATTCAGCATAATGGAGATCATTTTGAGAGCCTTTGAATCAAATATCATAGCAAATTGAGAGAATTGAGAGCTAGTTAGGCATTATATTTATCAATTTCTCATTCTAGGATTGTCACTAGTAGAGATTAAGGCTGAGAGCTCTATTAGCAAAGCTTAGTTAGAAATACATGAGATTTTAAATGCTTTATTTGTCAATTCTTAGATTAAATTGTATTATTGTTTCCATAGAATTGATAGATAGCACCTTTATTTCATGAAGGTATGATTTATACATACACGTTGGTATTTTGAAATCAAAGGGTTAAAGGTTTCCATTTTTTGTTTTGTTTTTTGGATGCCACTGTCAGTGCCCTAGTAGGCACTAGGATTTTTTTTGCCACTACCTAATAAACTACCTCATTTTGGCTTATAAGTTTTGGAGGGTATCCAAATATTGCAAATTTGCATAAAATGTTAATGAAAATTTTGCAACTTCATTTTAGTTTGCTTGTTATGGATTTAATAAATGATTTCAGTTTCATTCTTGTGAAATTTGTGATTACCATATTCCAATTTGTGAATGAAATGGCCAAAATTATGTAAAAACTAAAATGATTTATGGACAAAATTGAAATTACAATGCAGTAACAAGTTAACAATTTGTGAATCTAAAAATGAACCAAACAAATGTGTGTGTGTGATTTATTAATATTCTTTATAGTAATAACTTAACTTTTGTATGTGCGCGACTACAGAATTGTAACTATAAAATTTTAAAGTATTCAATTATTCTTTACAGTAAAACTAAAATCTAAAATTAGCATAACATTTCCAAATTGTATTAATGTGGTATAATGGTAGTACTAGTAGTCTAAAAATACGTAATAATTACATTATTAAAGAAAAAAGAAAAAAAAATTAATGAACGTTGGATCTGGATAAACGCAGTCTGCAGATCAACGACATAAACTCCATTTCGGGGAGAAGTTGTGAAGTTTAAAAACTTTCGCAAGCGTTCTCCGGAAAAGTAAAATGTTAGGACTATTTAAAAATTGAAATTTAAAATAATAAATTACTAACTCAATGTAAAATTGTAAATTATTCAGTGTTCCCTATTTTATAAATTGAAAATTTAGTGTAAATGAAAATTAATTTAATAAATTTACGGTGTACGATGTATTTCAGGCCGAAGGGGGAATAAAACCCAATTTTTGCAAAACTCTTCCAGAATCATGACATGTGTCCACTCAGGTCAGCGTCATTCGATGATGACATGTGACTAATGACAAGGCAAATTTGAATAGGACCCGCGGCACCTAATAGTGACTACCAACGACCATTGGGTGAGCACAGATCAACAACATACAGTGTATTTCAGGCCGAAATAGAAATGAAACCCCATTTTTGCAAACCTATTATAGAATCATGACACATGTCCACTCACACGGTTGGTGTCATTTGATGATGACATGTGAGGTGACTAGGTAACTACTAGTACTCACAAACCAAAACTGAATGGGACTCGCAACACCTGACAGTGACTACCAACAACCATTGGATGAGCATAAATCAATGGCCCAAGTTGTATTTCAGGCCAATTTGGGGAACTGTCACCTCTTTTTCCAAATGTCCCGCAGAAAAAAAGCATGTGTCATGATTTAACACTCAACTAAGTATAATTAAAATCTAAATAGGAGTAAAACTAAATATTTAATAAATGTAATAACTAATAAGCTCAATTTTGGGTCTCCGACTGAAGTTGTAATTTCAAATGATTAAGTGACATGTGTCATAGTGACATCAAATATCAGTCCTCATAAAGAAACAATAAAAGTTAACACAAATCACCATTGTACACATTTTTCCCTTTAGGTTTTCAATATAATTTTTTTAGTTATAACTAGTATTGGAGATTCAGAAAGGGGTTACAGCTTCTAGGTTGAGGAATGCAACAAAGTCTCTCAGCTCTCTACCCACGCAGAGTCTACATAAATTAAAATTCCAAGTAAAATCCTGAACACCTACTTCCCGCCTTTTTAGTTTTTCAAATCTTGTGGTTTATTGTTTAGATTGTAGAATGTAAAGAGCATGCTTGGCTCTGTTACTAGAAATGCAACTACAACCAACTTTTATATTCTGATTTGTGTTGTTTTTTTTTGGAATTTGGAAATTTTGTATTTTCAAGAACAAGATAGGAATCCCAAATAGCTAAAACAAATGAAATGACTTTCATTTCCAATCACAATCCATACTTAATTCAATATGCTTGTATAAACCTCAACAATTGAAACCATACAATTATTTTAAACAACAATACCCTGGAAACGCAATAAATACATTCATAACATATCCTCTACCTTGTGTGCATCTCCATAGCTGGCAGCGGTAAGAGAAGAATCATTAGTGGCGGACCAAAATGGACGCATCTCATTCCATATGCGTCGCCCAGCAAAGAACTTGAATTAGATTCTCCAAACGATGGCGTCCAACCTCAACTTTGAACCACTGTAATTGTCATTCGCTAAATCCCTTCAAATAATCAGCATTGCAGGTGTGAATACTCACAATTCACTGGAAATATTGTTCCAATTCAAAGTGACACAAATCTGAATTGAATTTACAATTCATTCAGCTAATCCTCAAACCCTTGTCTTAATTCAAACTCCACACAATTTTCATACAAGTTTCAAAATGATCAATCATGTCCCATAATGAGTTTCAAAACCCTTAAGTAATAAAAATTAGCTTCTTCAATAAGAATCAAAACTTTCAGCTTCACCTTCACACATTGCATAGCTAAAAAATAATTATGTCATTAAAGACATTATCTTTGCATAACCTTTTAATTAAAATATAATACTTCATTATATTTCCTCACATTAAATGACAAAGCATTTAAATATAAGTCATTATAATTAATTAATGAATTAACTTTATTAAATAAGCTCATAATATAATCAATTAAGTGAACTTAATTAATTAATAAAATCATCAACCCAAGCCAACCCAAATTCTCTATTCTGGCAAGACAACTGCTCGGACACCCTGCCACAAATAGACACTGCCAAAAATAGACTTACTAAAATTAGTAAGTCCCTCAAACTAGAAACTCTGCAAATGAATCCACAATTCCACTAATACCAATACATAGGTTCCCTTCTATAAATAACAAACATGACGATCACCCAAAATAAACACTTACTATAAATAGTAAGTCTATCAATCTGACCCAAACAAAGAGAAAACCTGGCATTACAAACCTCCAGAGTCGAAACTGACCACTGGCTCTGCCACACGACCCCCTCCAACATCCCTATTAGCCTACAAGGTTCACAAAAATAAGCTAATCCCATGTGCCTAAAAATGGGGACATTACAGTCCTCCCTCCCTGAAATTGCTTGTCCCCAAGCAATCTCAGAAAACAAAGCATAGAATTCCACCCGGATCCCAAGGATAGGATGGTGTAATGTCTTTGCAATCACATGCAAACTTGTGTGATGAAATCACCATCCACTGAGCTAACCACAGCACACTGTCATCATGCCAACCATAGTTGTCCACACAATCTGCAATGCCAAACCTGTCACCGCCTGGATCCCAGTAGAAATGAAACTCACAACCGTCCATAACAAGAAAGAATGGATATCCAATACCATCTAAAAGATCAGAGCTTCCTGCACACCCTGCCAGTCTTTCATGTGTACTCCCACAATCTAGATATCCATCCACTTTAAAACCATAATGGATGTACTGACCCTGCAAGACACCTCCTGCTAACTTGCAGTAACCAACCCCATCAACAAAACCTGTAACCATGATAAGAGGGACCACATCTTCAACTTGCTCACAACTATAATCTGTGGATGTAGAAACATCACCAATTTCTGCTATAGAAAACTGAACCGTGTTTGCATATGGTGAAAATTGTGCCAAGCCCAATTTAGGTGAGTGATCAACATCAACCTCAAAAAGTGGATTGTCATATGACAATGCTATATCCATCTCAAACAAAGGATTATTCACAAAGTGAACCTCACCAATGTGTTGATCTGTACTGTAATATGATGATGTAAAAACATCACTCACCTCATAATCAACAATAACATGTGTGCTACCATCAGTGCACACATCATCAACTGAGGTACTGCCACAAAGAACCTCAACGAATGGCTCATCTGGTAAGGTAAAAGCTACAGATATGATAGTATCCTCACACACTTCTTTCAAAGTAGTTTCATGTTCATCCAAAACCCAATCTTGGGACCTATTACCAGACACCCTTTGCTTGCCACTATGTGAACCAACTCTTCTTGCAAATAAGTCACAAGCTATCTGGTGATATTGCTTCTTTGTTGCACCATGCATACCGTATAGCTTTGGATGAAAGTCCATAAAATGGTAGAAAGATAAATCTTTCCTAACCTTTTGAGGAAGAGTGTTATATTCCTCGAACATGCTAAGCACTGCATCCCTCATGATAGTCATTTCATCCCGTGGTGTGACCTTCATCTGATTTCCCAGCTTAATTAAATTCCTAATTATTTCCATGACTGAAGCAACTGCAAGAGTGTGGATCACTCACATATCATTTGTAGGACCAGTATAAAATTTTCTTGGAGGAAAATTTCTACCTTTGCGAGCATAATGGAAGCCTATAATATTTATATTCCTCTGCATTAAAATTTTATAAAACTCACTTCCATGCAGGCTGGCAAGAAAATCGCTCTGATACCACTGTAAAGAGCCTGCCTGGCTCTGTCACTAGAAATGCAACTGCAACCAACTTTTATATTCTGATTTGTGTTATTTTTTTGGAATTTGCAAATATATTTATATATTTTTTTGTATTTTCAAGAACAAGATAGGAATCCCAAATAGCTGAAACAAATGAAATGACTTTCATTGCCAATCATAATCCATACTTAATTAAATATGCATGTATAACCCTTGACAATTGAAACCATACAATGATTCTAAACAACAATACCCTAGAAACGCAATAAAAAATTCATAACAATTATCCTCTACCTTGTGTGCATCTCCATAGCTGGCCGCGGCAAGAGCATAATCATTAGTGGCTGACCAAAATGGACGCAGATCATTCCATATGTGTCACTCAACAAAGAACATGAATTATATTCTCCAAACGATAGTGTCCAACCTCAACTTTGAACTACTTTAATTGTCATTCACTAAATCCCTTCAAATAATCAGCATTGCAGGCGCGACTACTCACAATTCACTGGAAATATCATTCCAATTCAAAGTGACACAAATCTGAATTGAATTTCCAATTCATTCAGCTAATCCTCAAACCCTTGTCTTCATTTGAACTCCACACAATTTTCATACAAGTTTCAAAATCATCAATCATGTCCCATAATGAGTTTTGAAACCCTTAAGTAATAAAAATCAGCTTCTTCAATAAGACTCAAAAATTTCAGCTTCACCTTCACACATTGTAGAGCTAAAAAATGATTACGTCATTAAAGACATTATCTTTGCATAACCTTTTAATTGAAATATAATACTTCATTATATTTCCTCACATTAAATGACAAAGCATTTAAATATAAGTCATTATAATTAATTAATGACTTAACTTTATTAAATAAGCTCATTATATAATCAATTAAGAGAACTTAATTAATTAATAAAATTATCAACCCAAGCCAACTCAAATGTTCTGTTTTGGAAAGACAATTGCTCACATACCCTGCCAAAAATAGACTCACTAAAATTAGTAAGTCCCTCAAACTGGAAACTATGCAAATGAATCCACAATTCCTTTGATACCAATGCACAAGTTCCCTGCTATAAATAATAATCATGATGATCACCCAAAATAAACACTTACTATAAATAGTAAGTCTATCAATCTGACCCAAATGAAGAGCAAACCTAGCATCACAGACCTCCATAGTGGAAACTGACCACTGGCTCTACCACATGACCCCCTCCAACATGTCGATTAGCCTAAGAGGGTCACAGAAATAAGCTAATCCCATGTGCCTAAAAATGAGGACATTACATAGAACTAGAATTAGGGTTTAATTTTGAATCATGCCTATAAATTGTAGTTGTGTAGAATTATTTGAATTTTCCAATGAGTAAATACCATGATGGAAAAAAAACACCAATATTACGAGTAAAAGGAAAATACATGAGACAAAGATAATAGACTTCCACAAACTGGTTAAAACACCAAGTTTCACTGATGAATTCAATGATATTTATGATCCTGTTATCCATGGAAATAAGGGAATCATGGAAATTATATTTGCACTTGAAAATAAGTGGAAAGATCTAATGAAGGAAACAAAATATTATCAATTTAACAGCATGGTAAAGGCAAAGACAAATAAAATTGCACCATGGGTTGTTGGGTTGGCATGCATGGTGTTACCTCAAGTATTCCCTTCTCCAGAAATTGTCATGGTCTACGCCGAAAATTATGATGAAAATAGAAAAGAAATTGTCAATAAAAATAATCAAGAGTAAATTTTCTCGATAACCGAGAGTGAATTTTCTAGTCTGTTGGACCTAGGGTTTGAAGCACAAAACTCAAATGTGCACATTGACCTAGGAAAGCTGGTAGAGAATTATGAAAAATTAGATGCAAGATAGAAAGATTCATATATAAGAGGACTAACATGCAGTTCTAGTCTAGATTGAGATCATAAGTCTCCATATGATTATGATATTTTTGTGCAATGGGTTCAGGATAGTGTTTCCTTGCTATCATTTTGTTTACGATTGGAAAGTAACGAAGAAGTGGGTGCCAACATTCTTGAAACTATTTTTCATATTCATTGTGAATCAGAACTATATAATTTTATTGAGAATATTGTTCATTGCATGAAAGAACAATTACTAATGATTAAAAGAGGTTCACAAAAGACATTTAGATTCACAACCTACTTGTGTTATCTTCTTTTAGCAAAGCTTCGTGCAATATTTCAGACAAACAAGCATCAAAGTCAGGCCCATAATCCAATATATGAATGGACACCTGAGATAAGGATGAGTGATAACAGAAGAAACTACAACCATTTTGTAGACTTCTATTTGCACCAATGTATCATAAAATTACAAGCACTCGAATGCCTAGATTGCTCGTGTCTTGTAGATATTGCATTCAACTTGGAAGTGAAATACAATTGGCTAAATGGTACTTCATGGAAGACTACAACGTGTTAAGGTTTTATGGTTCAGTGGTAGAACCCTAAAAACTTCCAACACATGTGATAAAGAGCATATTTGCATTGGAATGTGTATGGCGAATGTGTTAGGATTGAATAATACTGAGAGGGGGGGTGAATCAGTATTATAACAGTTAATTAAATTCTTCAACCAATTGAACATTAACCATATAATTGCAGTAAAGGAAAGAACATAAACAAATAACACATAACTTATAACACCATGATTTGTTTACGAGGAAACCCTGACCAAGGGAAAACCCTGGTGGGATGATACCCACAAGAATGTACTAAAGTATAATGTCCCTATAAGGAGACCTAGCCCTATTAGGAGCTGAATATTACATAGTACATTTCCCTGTTAGAGGAATAACAATCCTGTTAAAGCTTCACAACACCCTGTTAGGGGCCAATGAGCTTACAACTCTTACAATGTAATTATGTTACAAAAGGTTCTCAGTTATGAACAAAAACAAGCATCACAAATGCTTTGATAGTTCCTTTATAGCTCTGCCATTTACATGTATGCTCTTCCAGATATAATACACTTTTCTTACTTCCTTATCTTTACCAAAAAGATCTTACATATATATCTTTTTCTTTACAAAGTCGGCTCTCAGTATAAATATTACAAATAGTACTAAGTCGGCCTTCAATACAAACTACATTTAATATAGTAAATATCAAATGCATAGTTGGTGAACTTGCATAGTCATATTATAGACTATCAATAACAAAAATACAACTTCAATTTCCTGGATTCCAAGTCATACTCCCTTATTCTTCGTTGATGTCCAACTGCTCTGAGTTGTTGTTCTTTGTTGTCTGTTAGTATTCAAATCCTTATAACTTATCATAAACTTAACCAAATCCAAATCAATCTTAGGTGTATGTAATAAATACTCCCTACTATCTTCCACTAAGCTCACATGCCTTAATTCATTGATCTCTATCTTCGACATCCAAAACAATATTGTACCTATGTTTCTGTACTTAGTCAATTTTGGACATACCAAAACTTATCTTCAAAACAATCGATCTTAAACCTAGATTTGTTGCCATAAACGACAACCAAAAAGTGAATCACATTTCCCAAATTGATCACTTTCCAACAATCTCTCCCTTTGGCATTGATGGCAACACTTAACAAAAAAAATACTAAGTGTTCCAACAAAACAAAATTGTCTCTACTTCTTCTCCTCATCTTTTTCATTTTCTTTTCTTTATTTTCTTTTCTCTCTTCTCTTCTTCATTCATTTTTTTTATTCTCTCTTCTCTTCTCTCCCTTTGATAACAATGACAAAGGTGCATAAAAATAAGTATCACTTCTTTCTCACAAGTATTAGAATGTCTTGGAAGGAATCTTCCAAAATCTTCACTTCAGTGCTCCATGTATTAAACAAAATCTGACTTATATGAATTAATCCATTAAATACAAAAGATGTAGTTTCAACATTCTTCAAGTTTGTGGGTAGTCCTTTAGCCAATGAATTTGTAGTCTTTTCTAAATCTTTTAGATGTGCCTCAAGTATTGATAGCTTCGAAGTAATAAGATTCCTCAGCAAATTGAGTCTGTTTAGTACTCTCTCCTTCTCATTCTCTAATACACTGATCTTAGCCAATATCTTTGTCACTTCAATGTCTAACTCTGTAGTGGTCTATGAAGATGTTTCACAACCATCCATTAACCTATTCAAATTTTTCCTTTCCTCGGCAATAATATCTTCAACATTATGAATGTGTCTGATAGGATTCATGTTGTAACCAAATAACTTGCTCCCATGTGTAATGCAGTTCTTTGCATTTGTCAAACAAGTTTTCACAACTCCTAAGTCCCATGAGATGGACTTGCAAACTTTTATCAGCTTCTTCTCTTCATATGTTTTCTCTGCTTTCTCCTCTGCACTCTTCAGCAAATTTTCAAAGTGGCCATCAAACTCATCAAGTGTGACTTTCAAGTTCTTAATATAATCTTTGTTCTGGAATACTAAGGGTACTAGAAGAAATTTATTCATAGTATCAATAGCTCTTGAAATCACTTTTGTCTTCTTATCTCCTTTCTCTACTGATTTCTCCTTTGCTTTGTTCAGTGCGGTGACTGACAGTTTCACTAGTTCATCTTCATCCATGTTATCGACATTTACATTACTACTTGCCAACAATAAGCTAGATGGTGAAGTTACCTCTTCCTTTTCATCTTCTTTTTGCTCAGTCTTCTGTCCTTCATCCTCTTTCTATTCATCTTCCTTATTCTCTTCTTCCTTCTTAGGTTCATCAGCAATAGAAGTGTCCATGGTTCCTGTAAAAGGGTCTTTCTCATCTTGTGAGGGGTCTAGTGTCACTGCCACACCAGTAACATGAAATTTGCAATAGTGTCTTCTTTACTCTCTTCATCATTAGTCTCTGTGTCCTTTGTGTTTTCATCCATTCCCAATTGTGTAGGTAAATTTTTCTTAGGAGGTGGGGGCTTGACAAAATTAGTTCTCAACAGTATCTTCTCAAGTGCCTTCTGAGTTTCCTCAGTCACTTCACCATATTTCCTCGCCATTATCTTTAGTAATCTGGTATTTGTCCTCAACAAGGGTTTCAATTATTTGACTATAATATCTCTCTCTCTTGTATGGATAACACAAGCATCATGTCATCAATCTCTTTGTTTCTAATCTGATCATCTTCAACTTGTGCCAAACATTTTCTGCTTTCCAATTTTGTATACAAATCTAAGGGTATGCTTCCTTCAACTTCCAAAAGTGTATTCTTGAAACTAAGCATGTGTTCTATCATAATGTCTTCAATTTTTAGTTTATCTTCTTCTTCATAGCTGTCATAATATTTATCAATTGAAACCAATTTTCCTTGTTCAATTGCTCTTTTCTCCAGCATTTTCATGTCAGGTTTCCATGCTTTATTCTTCTTAGTTTTCCTCTCTTCTTCAACTGTATTCTTCTCTTTTGTCTACATACTAGATCTAGTTACTCTAGGAGTAAATTCCTTCACTTGTTCTACCTGCTGTTGTGGTGGAGGTGTGTTATCAACCATAATTAATTCAGGGGTGGAAGGGGAATTAGATCTTCCACTAGCTACTCTAAGGGATCTATCTTCCATCTTCCTCTTAATATCTTTCAGTTCTTCCTCAAATTGACCAGCCTTTACTTCACAACCATGAATAAGATTAGCAATCTTTCTCTTCCTATGTCCTCTATAATTTTCTTCTCTTACCTTCTCTGACTTCTCCTCATATGTTCCCCGTCTCTCTTCTGATGTATCAACTTCTGGTGCAAGAATATGTTCTACTTGCATGGTGAGTACTTCAGAATTCACGTCATAGCCCATAGGGTAACACCATTTCTTTCTAGGGGTCACTGCCTCAAAACATACACAGTATGTTTCAACCATAAAACAAATTGTGTCCTTGTACTTCTCAACAATGTCCTCATGTATTATGTATCTACTCTTCATTTGTCTTTGTAGAATTTTGATCATTGCAAACACTTCTCCATCTACCCAAGTAGTGTTCTATCTTTTGTAACTCTGTGAGATTAGTATACCAGTAGGAACTCCAGTTTTCCAGCCACTAGGGTGTAGACCAGGAAACTTATGTTCAATATGAATGAACATGTGTACCAATAATGATCCAAGCCTAAACGTTTTTGTTCTGTCCTCCTTCACAAGATTTACATTCTCAAGGAATTGTTGTGCCAATACTTCACATAGGTTGTACTGTGTGTTTTATTTTATCATTCTCCATGCCATCATAATAACTCTAGCTAATACTAAATTAGGTTTACTATTGTAGAAAAATTTGTAACCAAGTATCATTGCAATCAACCTTACATCTTGATGGAAAATATCATTTACTATCATTTCCCTTTTGTCCCACTTCAAGTTTGTTAGGGTTTTGACTTCTGTCTTGACATGTTTCTCTACAACGGGTACAACTCCAGTGTTATCTAAACTATTAATATCATGAATTAGGTCACTACATGTCTTCACAAGTTGGCTACCAATCCATATGAATTGGTCATGAACCCTACTCGTAAGTATTTTAAACCATTCATTTTCATTGAAGTCGCACAGATCTGTAATCTTCATTATCCTTAATTGACTGACATGTTTCCATTCTTCCTACATGATTCCGTTCTCAGTCATATCTTCCATTTCAGTTAGTATATCATCATCTCCCAATGTGTCATACTTACAATGTATGTAAGCCTTGATGTATTCTACGTGCAATACGCCATGAGGGGTCTGTGAAAATTCTCCTTTTGGATCCTCTTCACACAACTTATAAGGATGTTTCTTGAATTTGTATCTAGGATGATCAACAACATCAAAAACCACAAGTGCATCCATAGCTTAGATAATGTAGAATACCTTTCCCCCACGGAAATTTGAGTTTATGCTTCGATCAATCATGCACGGCAGGTGTATAAATGTCTGAATATTCTTCTCTTTGATCTCCTTGGCTCGCTCCTTGTCAAATGATAGAAAAATAGATCATAACATGGTGCTTTATACAAGTTAGGTTATAACTTTTCTTTTTCACTCCAAACTGTCTCATCGGCTGCTAATTCTCGTGATCAAAATATACAAGTCAACTGATGATGCACTCTTAGATATATGATCCATAATGTTGGCTCAACATATTCCCAAGCTCGCATGAGCTCACTACATGATTTGTGAGGCAGGAAAAATTTTGATGTATTGCATTTAATGCTCCCCTAAGGCCATGATTGGCCGATTAGGTCAATTATGTCTTGCTACCTTCAAGCAAAGATCCAGTAGCATCTACTAACTCTCCCTAAACTGATGTCTCAGTAGTTTCTTTAATCTTCCATATCTTACCACTGTTGCTATCTTCTGCTTTCTTAAAACAATTTTCAAAATCACTCTTCACATCTGCAATACTCTTTCCATTATCACTTCCATTCTTCTGAGGTTTCATAGGAGGTGGTGTTCTTTTGTTATCTACTCCATTATACCTGCAAAACTTTTCTATATGTCCTGGATTATTGTATTTGTAACATAAAGGTGGTCTTCTTTCTTGATTAAATTGTAATTTACAGTACTTCGCAATGTGTCCAATGTTGTTACATTTGTATCATGTAGGTTTCATTGTAGGTTCTCTTCCATTGTCTTGTCTATAACTAGATTTTATGCATTTTTTCTTCTTGTGCCCATATCCATTACAGTTGAAACAATAACCAGAGAAAGTTCTAAAAGGGGCATTACCTCTGCAATCTTTCTTCATGTGTCCAAATATGTTGCAACCAAAGCATCTACCTCTAAAAGGTATGATCTATTCTTTAGGTTCTTCAATAGATGGTTTCTCAGCATTAATCTTCTCAACTGATTTCTCTTCCTAATTCTTTGAACATTCAGCTTCATTGATTCCAATACCAGTCATGTCACCTATAGGTTTCTTCTTGTCTAGTTGTTCATCAATCAAATCACTGCTGGTGTGAAGTTTTTCAATATGTTTCTTTGCTTCAGTAAGTTCACCTTTCACAATCTGATTATATTTCTCCAATTCTACGTATTTGTTCTTGTAGCTTTCAGCTTCATCTTTCATTTGATTCAATGCATTGTTCAAGGTTTCTTCAACTTTCTTCTTAGCATTCTCTTGTATTTGTATTTCTTTAGCCATATTCTTGTTCTCAAGCTTCAGAGTCTCAATCTCTTCTTTCAGTTTCTTTACCTTATCTAAATTTTCCTCATCTGATTCTTCTTTTATCTGAACCACAAGATATTCTCTCTAACTTTTGGAAAGTTCAAGTTGTTCTTTCAGTTTCTTTATGAATTTCTCAACTCTTCGGATATTGAACATCAATTCACCATTTTCTTCTTTAGCATTATCAAGGTCTTCAAGTGCAGCTTCAAATTTCTCCTGTAAACTTTTCACATCCATTCTAATCTCCCTTAAGCTATTAGGCTTTCTCTCCAAGGGCCAAAAGCTCTTATACCAATTGTTAGGATTGAATGATACTGAGAGGGGGGTGAATCAGTATTATAACAATTAATTAAATTATTCAACCACTTGAACACTAATCATACAATTGTAGTAAAGGAAAGAACATAAAAAAATAACACAAAACTCATAACACCATGATTTGTTTACGAGGAAACCCTGGCCAAGGGAAAACCCCGATGGGGATGATACCCACAAGCGTGTACTAAAGTATAATGTCCATGTAAGGAGACCTAGCCCTATTAGGAGATGAATATTACATAGCACATTTCCCTGTTAGAGGAATAACAACCCTGTTAAAGCTTCACAACACCTTGTTAGGAGCCAATGAGCTTACAGCTCTTACAATGTAATTCTGTTACAAAACGTTCTCAGTCATGAACAAAAACAAGCATAACAAATGCTTTGATAGTTCCTTTATAGCTCTTCCATTTGCATGTCTTCTCTTCTAGATATAATACACTTTGCTTACTTCCTTATCTTTACCAAAAATATCTTACATATATATCTTTTTTTTTACAAAGTCGGCTCTCAGTATAAATATTACAAACAATACTAAGTCAGCCTTCAATACAAAATACATTTAAAATAGTAAATATCAAATGCATAGTTGGTGCACTTGCATAGTCATAGTATAGACTATCAATAAAAAAAATACAACTTTGATTTCCTGGAGTCCAAGTCATACTCCCTTATTCTTCGTTGTTGTCCAACTGCTCTGAGTCGCTGTTCTCTGTTGTCTGTCAGTCTTCAAATCCTTATAACTTAACATAAACTTAACCAAATCTAAATCGATCTTAGGTGTATATCATAAATACTCCATATTGTCTTCCACTAAGCTCTCATGCCTTAATTCATCGATCTATGTCTTCGACATCCAAAACAATACTATACCTATGTTTTTGTACTTATTCAATTTTGGACATACCAAAACTTATCTTCAAAACAATTGATCTTAAACCTAGATGTGTTGTCATAAATGACAACCAAAAAGTGAATCACATTTCCCAAATTGATCACTTGCCAACATAATGGAGAGAAAAGATGTACTCTTTAATGGTCAGTAAAAGAAAATGATATTTCCTTCCTTCCCTTTCTCATTTGGAGGGTTCACATTTGAGAGAAGAGGATTCAAAGTGACACAAGTTGTTTTTACAATTTTTTGCTTTGATGTTGACAATCATTGGTAGTATGATACATCAACATAATTGGAACAAAGCTTAGAGGGAATGGGAACTCTGCAAGAAAATGTCAACATGAGACTATGTCATTGATAGAAAGATTTAAAAACATGGAGTCTTGGGATGAGGTCAAAAAAGAGATGGAGAAATACGTCGTTGAAAATAATATTTCAATACAAGAATTTTCATCATAAATTATGGCTTTGCACAAATAGAAAGGAAAAGTGCAGCCTGGGACATCCTACAATTTCTACTAAAAATTTGTTCAACCATCTATAAAATTTATTCCAACAGATCTAGTGGATCAATATAAATATGGTAATTGGACTCAAACCAAAATTTCTAATTTTTGGGAAATTAGGAACAATCTCGGCGAACCAAAGACCTCTATAGATCTTTATGAAGTGGAAGAGGATCAATTATTTAGTGCTTTGTGGAATAAGGAGTATCCTTCTGAAGCATATCACAGTGATGATGATCATGAAGATAATGAGTATGAGAGGGCTTATGTGGATCCCACATCCATTGATTCCACTCCCAAAACTACTACAGTCTATTCCAATTTTAGTGGAGTCGATATTTCCATGAAAGAAAAATATACCAACGGGGCAGAGATTATAGAAAAAATGGGTTTTCCAAGTTGGGGTGGTAAGGGTCCTGTTGGTTGTTTTTTATGTTGTAATTACTGAACAACAACCTTTTCTTTCTCTGATAAAATTTTAAAGAGAAGCCAACTCCAACTATTATTCCATGTAATGAAAAGAACCAACTAACAAGCACTCATATCATGCTTCTAAACTTCAGGTTCTGCTATACCAAGGGGGGATACCCTTTAATACCTTCAAATAATCTATATGGTATTAATCAAGCAAGAATCTCACAAAAACTCAACATAACTGTAAGATACTAGATAACTGGCTAATTACCCATTGAACATCAACCATGAAATGGAGCATTAGATAGATAGATCAAAACAAACTTGTACAAATTTAGGACATAATGGATTTTATGTTTGTGTTTGCATAAACATAGCCAATATATAACTAGACATGCAACAATATTATGGAACTTATCAGTCTTTTATCAGTTCTTTATCCATTGGGCCATACTCTAAAACAAATACTACATGCAAAAGTTAATTATTATCAGAGATTCCAAGCCATAAAAACAACTATCCCAAACCCATACTACTTATAAAATCCTAGTGTATATCAAGATGAATCTACGTATTAATTAGAGCAACATTTAATTTGATCCTTGATCAAAACTCTAAAACAACTACATAAACACAAATAAACTCTATGCTAATGAACTGGAAAATTCATAACTCATAAGACATAACACCACATGAGAGATTGGAATCTGGATCTTTGTATTAAGTTTAAAGAATCATACTTCTGTATACAAGATGTAATCAGAGATAACCTCTTCAATAATGTGCAAGAGACCTTCCAAATTTATTTCTAATCTTGAAACCTATCTAGTACAATTCTACTATATTCCCTTGACTGAAAACTTTACAAAATTCTTACAATACTCAATTTTCCAGTCCTTTCCAATGATCTTGGGAATCCTTTTATAGAAGAGGATTGCAACAAGCTACCGATCAATTGCATAAAGGAAAAAAGATGTGAATCATACAAAAGACAAAAACACAGGTGAGATAATAACCACTTTGTTACAAGATTTTTCAAATACTTTGTCTTTTGACCACCTGCTTTCTTGCAACTGCTTTAATATTGTTCATAACTTGACAGGTGGAATTTGTTGCCTTGGTTATCTAATGTAGTGATCTTTGAATCGTCTTGTCTTGTTCAAAATGAAGGGAAGACATTCCATCTGTTATTCATCACACAACAACATTTTCTTCTTGGTTGGTTGCATTGTATTTGTCCTTCCAAGAAGTGAACACCTCATCACTTGGCCAAGGGAAGTTGAGGAATTCATCTTTCTTGTTGTTCAGCTCATCCCAACTGGTCTTTGCCTATTCAATTTCCTTTTTCCAAAACCCAAAGTATAATTTGGCCTTTTCAATAGTTTCAACTGTTTGAACAAATAAAAGTGTGTTCTCTAGAGTGATGATGTTTTTAGTCCTTGTTGATAATTCTTCACCCATTTCATTCATTCACCAGGCCTCCCTTTTTATTTTTTCATTTTTCCTGGATAAATTGGGGAACATTTCATAACGGGTTTCAAAATATTCCTTTCTTAGTGTCTCTTCCTTTTTTAGGATGATACTTCTCCTTATATCCAAATCAACTATAATTTTGAAGCACTTGTAAGTGGAAGTCAATAAAATGTCCACATTACCTTCCCTCTTAAATAAGGAATAGAAAGATTTCAATTCTTCCTTCTTTCCTATCCTCCTTTGCATAATTTGATCCCATTTATATTTATCCTCATTGAAAGAGTCCAATATAGTTATAATTTTCTTACCATGTAGGTAAATTGAGGCTGGGTCCAGATCATCAACAAAATGGATAAGTGTGGTCATTATATTTTCTTCATATCTTTGTTTCGCCCATGATTTTTCCTCCTGGAACTTTACACTTTCATCATCTCATTTTTTGCTTATTCCTTCTAATCTAGTCCTCTCAGCTACTATTTTTTCTTTTTTCAAAACTCAGGTCTGCCTCTATAAAGGGGCAACTGGTATGGGGGAAGGAGGAAATTCTATAATTGGGCTAGAGGAAGATGGTTGATGTGGTTCCTGTGTTATAACCCTTTGTGGAGAAGTTTGGGTTGACTGTTGTCCCTCTAATCTGGAAATTCTTTTATCCTTCTCCAAGGATTTCAATCTTTCATCATTGTAAGCCTTTAAGACTATTTCTAGCTTAGTTCTCAGGCTTATAATTTCTTCCTCTTTCTTTTCTGCCACCTTTAGGCCAAATTTTGCAGTCTCCAATGTGAAGTTTGTTGCTTCTACCCCAGTAGTTTCTGCAACTCTTTTTACCAGCATACTGCCTGCCTGCTCAACCTAGATGCCTTCATTAGTCTTTTTATGTTCCCTCTTCTTCAATGAACACATTACTATTGTTGCATGGTCTTCACTGAACTTAACCCCTTTAGATGCTTTTTGAGCTTCTACGTCAGTGGCATGCATGGGTTTTGTCTCTTTTCTAATAGCATCAAACACCACAACATCAGCTATATCCCATTCTGGCAGGATAAGTACTCCCTCTTTCCTGACCAACTCTCTACCTTTTTGAGGAGTAATTTTTTCAAACTTGGCTATCATCTCCTATTTTACCTCATTCTCAATCTCATCCTTGTTCTTATCAGGTTGGTCTTTTTTCCTTTGTTGACATTTTTCTTTTGAATTCATTAATGTGAACTCTCCATAGAAACTAAACAAATACCCTTGCCTTCATAAATTTATCATTTGACAAGAACTCATCACTGGCTTGTTTTGTGATAGGATCCAATTCTTTACCAGCAAACTTAGCAATTGTTAGATCCATCTCTGTATGTTTAGGAGCCTCTAGCATCCCTTCTTTCATCTCTTGAGATGTTATAAAAATTTGCCCTGCATCTCCCATCTGCAGTAATTGTTCTGCAACAACTTGCTAATCCATGTGTAAGGGGGATTGGGAAGGGGAATATAGGTCTTCCAATTGGTGTCCCTCTCCTTCTATTTTTTGCTTCTTTAAGATTGGCATTGATTCATATTCTACATTCATGACCCTCTTCCCTTTTGAGGTAGAAACCTCTTTATCACGTACTTGTGTTTGAAATTGGCCCCTACAGGATATTTCACTCTTTTGCATTATCATACTATACCCTTGTTTTTCATGTAGTACATATTTTCTAGGTGGAACCATCCTACCATGTGTATAATTTCTCAAGATAGCCTTAGCCCTCTCTAGCTCTGCTTTCATTACTGCCTCTTTCTTTTGATTCAATGTCTGCATGAAATCCTCAAATAAAGACATCAATGAATCAATCTTCTTGGCCCAAGGATGGAATTCCTTCAAAGGATCATATCCTTTACCAAAATTTTGCACAAATTCCAAGGTATTCTTGTAGACCAGCCACTTTTCTTTCTTAATTTCTTGCTCTTGCAAATTGAATTCATTCCTGGTGATGTCTTTTGGAAATTTGAATTGATGATACAATACTAAACATTTTTTTCTTTTCCTAAACATATCACTAAGGAATCCTTCAGTTTCAGCACGTCTTACCACTGATGTTGTCATCTGATAAGGTTCAAGGTATTTATGTAGATGTTTCCATCCCCCTTTGGTGATAACAAATTGGTGTGCAATTTTAATAGTAGGGAATATGGTGCATTTCCCTTTTCTTGTCAATGCCTCGTCTTGTAGCCCACCAATTTTTCTGATTATTTCTGCCACACCTACTTTAAGAGGGACTTGATATGGGAGTATATTTGGAACTCCTCTGAAATCATATACTTGGAAGACTGTTGAAACAGGGTATAAAATAATATCACCCCATTTGTGTACTATCTTAATAGTTTGAGAAAATTCCTTTGGTCTTAAAATATTCAATAAACCTCTGTGGATTCTTGGATTTTCTATGAATAATAGGGCTTTGAGCCTGGAAGAAAAACACCTGTCAAAGGTGATTAAATTGGCCTCTTTCCTATCTCGTGACAAATATGCACTCCATAATTGGACAATCATCTCCTCATCATCTTTAAACCTCATTAGATCCATTTCCTTTTTTAAATAATCAACATTCTTGAATAGGATCATATGCATTAACATGGAATACCAGCTAAATGGCCTGGCTACCTTTGCATTTTTAATACCTATTAAACCCTAATGAATCAGCTCAGCACTATGAGTGGAAAAATCAAAAATAATATCCAAATGTGGATGAGGAATTTGGACCATCATGAACATATAGTGAATAGGCATCATTCTTTATTCATCCTCTCCAAAGATATGACTCAGGGAACTTTACATTCCTCTAGCCTTTGAATTGAAATACTCTAATTTGAATGGTTCTGGTGTATTAGGGCCTACCACAACTAAGTCTCCTATCTTGTTAAAGAATTCCTTAAAGGGCCCACCTCTGAGGTAAATTCTTTGAGCCTTATATATTTCCTTGAACTGATCAAAATCAATATTCTCTATTTGAATAGAGGGATCATTTAATTGGAACACCTCCCTTAGTTCCTCAGTTGTAATGTTTACAAATACATTGTCATTTATGTCCCTCAGAACCTTGGAAACACTGTCATATTTTTCTACAATTTGGATTAATAAATTTGTATCCATGAAAACCCCAGGGACTACCAACTTCCCCACATCAAACTGCCAGATGTTACTATTTGGGGCAAACGCATTCCTCTAGCTAAAAGCTGCTTTAAACAATCCCAAACCAGGCATGCTAATTTTGGCATCTCTTGCCCATCTGCCCCTATCATACAAACCCTTCCCAATTTTCAAATGAGGATGTATTGGCACTATATCTTTGAGTTTAGAAGTGTCATTGGTTGACCTATTTAATTGTTGTAGGAAATTCTCACATACATTTCTCTCCTGATAATCGATTTTCCCTAAAATTTATCTTCTGTGTGCCATTCTTAATTTAGGGTTTCTAGAACAAAACGTGACAGCTTGTATTAAAAAGTCTACTTTCTTCACAACACCAAAACCCTACTGCCAATTTAATTCACAACGTTCAGAAATGTAGTCTCAGAAAAACTTACCCATTCTGCAAAGTTGGAAAACAAACAGCAAACACCGCAATTCATCTCTGCTTTAAATCACTTCATTAATTATGTCTTTCAAAAACTTGATAAGACAACCTTATACATTTTCTCAAGTATACTCAGCATTTTATTCCCACTGGGATGGCCACACACTTTGCCATTACTTTCACCTCATTTGAACCTTCGCGGCCCAATAGTTTAGAAAACTTTACTTTACCAGTTTAAAACGTGACCGTAGATCTAAGAAACTTCTCATTAAATCTTGCGGGTAGAAATGGTTAATGAAGACCACCATCATCTTGGACACATGTTCGTTAGGTGCGATGCCTTGATGAGTAGATCTTGATCATCTTTTTGCTAAGGATTTGCACTGTCCATCCGATTAACATCAACTTACAATGTCTTTACATTCCTTTACAATCCGCTGCTCATGATCTCATTTATGCTACATGTTACTTAAGTGTGATGCCTCAATGGTTAATCTTATTACATCTATGGCTTAAGGCTTCACATTCACTGTTGGATTCTTTTAAAATTGTCAGTATTTTATTTTCCTTTACCTTCGGTCGGGCCCCATCACTTATCCAAGTGTCGTGCTAGTGCCATGCCTTAAAAGCTAGATCACGATCATCTTTTCTTTGAGGCTTTACATTGTTCATCTGATCAAAACCCACTTGATCACATATTAACCTTACCATTAACTTTGTAACTGCAGGCCACAAAAACTTTATGAAATACATGTGACGTGAGGTGCAATGCCTCAAAAGTTATATGTTTTGCATCTTGTGATTAAGGAATCAAGCCAACTGTCAGATTTGATTTAACTTGATCACAAGTTACTTAATCACCATCTTACTGACATCAAAATAGTGGATCCCATAGATCAAGGCACTGTAAAGAAGTAAAAGGTTATGACAAAAATGTCAATGGTGAATCCAACAATTTCCACACCTTCAAGACAAAACCCTCAGAACTATCCAAAAACTCCACTTGCTAGTGACAGTGGGACGAGATTAGGAATGGGTCAAGGTGTTGTTAATCCTCATGATGCAATTATTAGAACTATAGGCATAGGTGGACGTGAAAACCCTATTTCACCTTTCAAACATTTAATTGTGTCAGGAAACCCATTTTTTTGTTATAATGATTTTGTAACTAACTTTGAACAAACAAAAAATTTGAAAAGACAAAATACTAAGACATTGAAGTGGCATGCAGTTGTTGCAGCTCGTGATGCAGAACCTGCATCGAATAAGATATTTCCCACATATGACCCAAACAAAGAAATGATGGATTTCATGGTTGTTATGCCCCTAGCTAGAGATAATAATCCACCAAGGAGTCAGTTAGATCCATCTGAATTTCACGTTAGCACCCTCCAAATGGATTTATCCAAAATTAAAAGTGTAGACAAGATAAATATTTTTAAAATGACCGACCAAGTGGTCTATAGTTCAGTGATGAAGTTGGAGAGAGAGAAAGGAAAGCTTGTGATAAAAATAGACAAGTTATAGGAAAACCTGGTAAATGAAAAGGCAAAGGAGAAAGAAGCAGATAACAGGTGCAAAGAATCAGAGAAAAGCATCAAAAATTCTTCCTCTAAAGAAGCAATTGCATAGCAAGAACATATAGAGGCAGAACTAAAAATTCTGGGGGAAAAATTGGAAGAGAGCAATAAAAAACTTGAGGATGAAAAAACCACTTCACTAGGTTTATACAAAAGCGTGAAGACAACAACACAGGAAAACAATATTTTAAATAAATAATTGGAGAATGAGAGTGTAAAAGCAAAATAGTGAGAAGAGAAAGCAGAGAAAATAAGAAAACATAGTGAACACCAATTGTCATAATTGAGAGAAGAGCTACAAAAGGAAAATAATACAATTAAAACTTATGAAAATAGCTTGAATGAAAAAGTAAAAAATACAGTTAAGCAAATAAAATAAGACATTTGGATTAAAATAAAGGCGAGTGGTGATAGGTCGCATGATTGGTTTGACTTGAATGAAATTCTTAGAGATGTTTTTGGGAATCTCAAAGAGAACGTTGAGAAGAACAAAAATATTTACCAGGGAGATAATATTGCAAAACAGATTTTGCAACAAATCAACACAATTAGTGATAGGCATTTGGCAATTAAGGGAATTCATGACCGTGTTTGTGCAACAATAAAGGAAACATCCGTCTTTCAAAAATGTTAGAAACTAAGGGAATGAGAGGAAATTATGGTCTTATATGGGAGAAAGCTCGCCAAGATGAATAAAAAACCAACCAAAATCATAAGTCTTGGTTTGCCAAATCCTAGTCCTAGTTCTACAAACTCATCAACAAAATTTGTTGGAAGAGAAGCTTACAAAAAAAAGATGGAGGACACAGTGACGTCTGATTTAGGCAAGCTTCCTTGGGGCATTACAAATTGCATCAAACCATTGACAAATTTGAATGCAGTATTGGATGGAGGATTGCTTTCAAGTCACTCTTCCAAGTATGGATGGTTGACGAGGTTGCAGGTCATTTACTATAACTTGACAAATATTGACCTTCCAAACGACGCAAAATGGAGAATCCTAAACAAATTGGCAGAATCATCTCATCAATCATATTTTATTTCTAATGGATTGAATTGAGTTTAAAGTTTGAAATTTATTTTTTGAATGGGATAAATGTAGCAGATGCTAATTACTAAACCGGCCTGTCAGATGCAGAAATGTGCATTTGTAGAGAGGTTGTGATACATATTTTGATGTTGAGTCATCACATGAGGCAAATTGACATGAAGCTGTTATTGCTCCCTTGTTCTATAAAAGGGAATTCAAGGTCATTTGCTAAGGGTAATGAAATTAAACTTGGGTATTGACTTTTTCAAGCATAATCACACAGAGTTGTGTACTTACTACTACCAATGAATGAATTGTACAATATTTGTAAATAAATTAATGAGAATCTCTATGAATTGTATCATATGAATATATTTTCAAAAAAATAATGAAAATCTTCAAGAATTATACCATATGAGTTGAATAATGCAAATTAAAATCAATATTAATTGTAGAATTGATGACATTATCAACCACATTCATGTTTTTGACATTGGAATATGCTATTATTCATGATTGATAATGAGATACAGACAATAGACTACAGTAATAAGTTTAATGAATACCCAGGACCTGCTACTTTGACAACAATTCAATTTTCCACATCATCTCATTATCGGGATCGTTGGATTCCTCGCCATCAACTTGATAGCTTTCTCGGCTCTTCGCTATATTTTCTTTACTCTAGATACCTCTGCTTAACTGCATCTCAATTTTACTACTACCAGTATACATGAGTCACTAACATCATTGTTTCCAGTACTCCCACTTTTGTTTGAAATGTTCTCCATCCCTCTTCTTTGACATTTCTTCCTCCACACTTGTACTGCCCTATCGTAAGGAAAAGTATGGACATCTAATGACATTAATTTTTCCATTAGTACACTTAGTAAAAAACATTGACAGAGATCATCAGTACAATCACTACCGATGGACTACAAGCATTACCGGTAGACAACGAGAATACCCAACAAACAAAAAAGTCACGAGAAAATGCTAAGTATGAAATTGACCGATGAACACTGACAAGTGTTGCACCGACGAAGTGAACAGGACATCACCGACGGGTCAATAATACAACATGAAGATCATCACCGATGATACAAGTTTTGAGAACAAAACCGACGGAGCACAAAAAGCATACCCGACAAACAGTTCAAGAAAGGAACATCGACGGCAAAGAAAACCAATCGTCAGAATCGACAGTCAGTTAGAGAACCTACAAAAAGTGGATCTGAGTTTTACACGTCAGATAAAGCATTGTAATTATATTTATAGATTTTTAATTTGTTTTAAATCATAACTTGAGGGTCAAGCAAGCTTTATGTAAATGTTTTAAAGCATCCTAATGGATCTAAAAACATATCTAACTAAAGATCAAGGTCAAGTTGTAAACCTTGGATCTAGAGTTAACTTGTGAAGCGTGAATCAAGAATAGAGCTAAAATCTAGTATAAATAGATGTTCAATCAATTTTAAATTATGAATTCATTGTTGTTGATAGCCATGAAGAGCATCTAAGGAGCAGAAGGCAGAATTCATGCAAAATTTAGAAACAGATCACACCAGTTGTCAAGAACACACAGAGGCTACTGACGAATAGACAAAGGTATTATTCAATCATGGAAAGATGATTACTCATACATAGGAAGCTTTATTGGATCTATTATCAGCAATTGGAGATTGGATACATCATCAGATCAAAGACTTATGTAGTTTCATTCTAACAAGTGCATCACATCTAAAATATTTTTGTAGAAGGTGGACTTAACTTTTCTTTACAAATCTCTTAACAGAGTGCACACTTAACAGTGTTGCTAAAGCTTCAAACAAAGTAGATATTAATAGGTCTCCACTGTAATACTCCTAACAGGGTAGGTCATCAGTAGTGACCAATTGTAAGCCTTAATCGGCCCCTTCTTATTTGTAGATAGTGAAGTCTTGTGGGTAACAATCCCCACCGCATTTTTTACTTCCTAACAGGAGTTTCTGCGATATCATATGTTGTGTCGTGTGTTATCTATTTTCATGAATGTTTCTTTTATAGTTACACATTAAATAACTTATGATATGATTGCATATACATAAATAAAGATGAACAGTTAGATAAGATAATTTGCAAACTGATGATTAAGGGTTAATGGGCTAACCGAGAAAAGTTTTAGAGGTACTAATTCACCCCTCCCCTCTCAGTACATCATTCCAGTATAATTCCAACAATTGGTATTAGAGCTAAGTCTCTTTCTTGAAAAGCTTAAAGACTTAAGAGAAAATATCAGAGCAATGGAAAAGTACAGACTGGACATGACAATTGAGAATGAGCAGCTAAAGATGCAAATAAACTATGAGTAGTATAAAGAGGCAAGAATCAAGTTAAGAAAAATTCTTAATGAAAGAAAGATTATGACAACCAGGCTGAATGAGAAAGACTACAAGAATTATAAATACAAGATTACTTTGATACAGCAAAATCATCAACGAGCAAAGCTTCAGATGCATCAGTAGAAGAAATCACAAGTCTACAAGAGGTCAATCTACATCTGACAGATCAAATCAAGATGCTGCAAATCGGTCAAGAAACTCAAATGGTGCAAATGATTGATGTTATGAATGATGCAAGAAAAGCTGAAAATGAAAGAACACTAGCCAATGATGATAGGAGGAAAATAATAGAGAAGCTACAAGAGAAAGAATCAGAGATTCAAAGACTAACTGAGCATCACCATGAGGTTACCAACTAGATTATTCTTATGAGTCAAGAAGCAAATAGACTAAACACATAACTCATTGAAAGAATACAGATCATCGGTGAGCTAAGAGAAGAGAATGAAAAATTGAAGCATGAAATGAAAATCCAGAATCAACAAAATGAATTGATCAAGAAAGCTGAAGAAAGCAACAAAAGGATGGATGATTTTCTTGATGGACAGAGAAGAGTCAACAACTACACAGTATTAGGGTACAACAAGAATGGTGAATCTTCTAATCAACCAGAGCAAAGGAATGATTTCACAACCCCAAGATCCAAGAAGCTATCATGCAATCACTATGGAAAACCCGGCCACACCTCAAACATCTGCAGAAGCAAAATGAAAGGTATTTCTCAAGCACAATCTACTTTCATTGGTAATTGTTATAAATGTCAAAAGAAAGGACACAAGGCATATGAATACAGATCCAAAGTGACAAATTCAAAGAGGAAAACCTACATGGACAAGTACTATCCTACCTGCAAGATGAATGGGCATACACATGAAGAGTGTTGGAAAAAGAACAAGGCCTGGACACCAAAAGAAACTGATAATAGCCACAAACCAACAAGAGTAGGTAGCTCATATGTTTGGGACTATAAAACATGGGTAAACTACATAGCATGTGGAAGGTATGGTCATATTGCTACCAACTGTATGAAAAAATGGACCAGAAGGTCAAGAGGTTGGACCAATCTAGGTATGGCATGTTTGCATTGTCATAAGGTTAGACATGTGATAAAAGATTGCAAAGACTGACTAACAGACACAAGTACACATCCCAATGGATATACCATTGATGACATCAAGAGAATGAGAAACAAGATGTGGGTAAAATCCACAAACACTGAAGGTGCTGGAACAAGCAATGTAAATGGTGACACCCCATCCAATGGATCTGGTGACATCACTACATCCAACTAGATTGCACAAGTAAGTATGGAATTGTATTATGACAAGTTACATTAGACATCTATTCCATTACACATAGTTCATATTGTAAAATTAGCATGAATAAAGATGCAATATATTGTTATTTGCTAAACTATTGAAAAGCAACCATCGACTATTGGGAACAATTTGCATCGGTGAACACACACATAAAAGTTAGCACTACTTACCAGAATGTATCGGTCACTACACAAAGTTACTAAGTGTAAACTAATGGACATCGGTGAACCTTGAGTCAACAAAATTTGTCTTCGCAACTTTACCGACAATCATCTGTGAAGTCACCAAAGCTACTAGCTACCCTGATGCTTTGCACAGACACTGAAGATGTTATGAATGCCTCTACCAAAAAACTCAGTCTTTATATACCAACGAGTTGGTGAGCATTAATAACAACTTAGGGAACACAAAGGTTATAAAAACCCGACGGATAAACTCATTTTTTGCACAAGCAATTTTCGAGCAGAGAAAAGCAGAACAGAGTGATTTCAGAACAATTTGGAGAGCAACCCAGCAAGAATCAATTTGACACAAAACATTCACATTCACAGGCAATCACAGAGAATTTATAAGTAATCACATTCACCGATCACACTGTTTTATTTGTGAAAAGCCCTAAATTTCTGCAAACATGATGGCATCGACTTCTAGAGTTGAGAAGATTAAGGAAGATAAGAAGAAATATTTCAATCTTGTCAGTAGAGGCTCGTGTGTTGAACCCAAATACAAGCTACACCCTGAAATAGCTTCACAACCTGACAATTCTGGAGCATTCTCCAGAATCCCACCTAGGGTTTTATTGGTAGAGGACGTAAGGTCCTATATTCACTGCAAGATCTCAAAAATAGGAGATCTAGACCTAGATAATACCTACAGGGCACTATGTGATGAAGCTGGAAATCTCAAAGAAGGGCACAAACATTTGGAAGTAAAGGGACCCGCGAATGCATTGCATTTTCCCAAAGTCTTCAAAATAGAATGGATAAAGATTGTTCTTAGCAGAGTTCACAACAAGAATTTACGGATAAATAAGCCAAAACCAATAACTAAGGATGTTATTCACGCGGTTACTGGTTATCCTACAACCGATAAACCACAAGCTCACAAGCACCCATCTCTGGCAGAAGTGGAAAAATTGACTGGTGCCAAATCAGATAAAAGAGCAATAAAAGTCAACACCATTACCGACGTAGAGCTAAAGTTTGGAGCATGTGTTATTGGATATAAAATCTTCCAAGCAAGAAGAATGAACAGCATGTCAAGTATTTCTATGAGCATAGTATACAAGATCATCAAATAGGGAAAGAAGATGGATCTTGCAGAGATCATGTTACATCAACTAGAGGAGAACATGTGCACAATAAGATCTTCAAGGACAAACACTTGTAAGTTTGGTTCCCTCATAATGTGCATATTCTTTTACTTTGAAGAATACTTTCCTTCCATAGGAAAAGTTGTATGGGACACAAGAAGACCCATAACCATTCAGATAGGTGAATTCATAGAATCACTAGGAACAGATCTTGATAATGTTATGCATGAGTATTTCAAAACCATTAAGGAAATGTTGCAAGCCAGAACAAGAATTCTTGAAAATCTGATAGAGGAACACAGAGAGGACATATGTTTCATGGTAGATATTGATTTCATGTACATCCAAGCAGTAGTGCCTAGGAAATCATGGCTCTCAAAGTTAGAATATGAAATCAAAGTAGGACTAGCCAATGAGTGCATTGAGGCACTACCGAATGAACCAATGGAAAACAAACAACTAAGATTTGGCACCTATGAAGAGGCCAAACAAAATATTAAAAAAAATCTTGTTATCAAGAAAGCTATAAAATAGTTAGGCAAAATGGTGAAGAATCTGCAAAAGAACCTGAATATATCTTCTGAAGGTGAAGAAGAAAAGGAAGGTGAAGAGGAACAAGAGGGTAAGGAGGAACTCACCAAGGACAAGCTACCTATCGGTGATACAGTAGAGAAAAATGAATTAGAGGAAGAGCAATCTGATTCACCACCTCCTCCTCCACCTAAGAAGTCAAGAACAAGGAGTCAGACAGCAAAGGATGCAACTCCTTCTCCCATGGTAAAAGGAAAGGTGTATAAAAGGAAACCTAACATATCAAAGGCAAAACAACCAGTTAGGCAACCTATCAAAAGAAGGAAATTTGTTCAGACAAATGAGGATTTAGATGAATCAGCTATGGATGAGCCTGACACTATAATCAAACAGGCAAAGGAAATAGAAAAGGCAACATCAACTACTGAAAACATTGATGAAATATGTAAGTACATTTCTGAAGCATCATCTATTGGACATCCTAAGATTAGGAAATGGTTGAGATGGGATTCAGTAGAATAGAATAAAATTGAAGATGCAATTATAACTAAAATGTGCAGACACTATTATGTCCCACTTTAGTTCACTACACGTGATGTACCTCAAGAACTGTTAATTAGACTATCTTCTAGGTTCACATTTGCACTCCATGAGGAGAAGAGGATAAGAGAAAGAGTACTTGTTTCTCTTATGCCTCCTGAATCAAAAAGGGAAGAAATCAATGAAGTCAAGGAGAAATATGAGAAAAATCTCTTACCCAAAATGAGAGCTTACAAATTTTTGGAAGAGAAGTTTATAGAACTAGAACAAGAAGCTCATGATAAATGGAGCAAGATGCTCAATCCTACTGAGGAGAGCAGTTATGAGAAGGAAACTATCACTCAAAAAGATAACTCAACATCTGAGTTAGATAGTGAAGAAGTTCAAATAATCGGCCAGAAACAGGTTGATATTATAGATGAAGAATGACCTAAAGATAGTGAGGAAAATCAAGTACCAGCAAGTCCAATTCACATCAGTTTAGAGGATGAAGAAGTTACCAAAGAAGAGTTAACGATAAAAGGTAACTTAGATGGTGATATAAATGATGAATCATGGTTAGACAACATTGTCAATACCACTACAAGACAAGACCCTGCAGTAGAAGTACAAAAAGATGAAGACATAAATATTGCAAAGGGCAATACCGATGGACAGGATACAGCTATTGACACTGCAACAGTCAATACATCAACAAACATGAATATATTAATAGATGTTATTGATATTCAATCAATTCAGGATAAATCATCTAAGAAAGATGATGATATACCCAAGGATATGGGTACTGATGAAAACAAAGATGCATCCAACACTCAAAAGGATACAGATACATAAATGAAGGATGCAACCAACAATCAGCAAGAAGTGTCAAATGAACAAAAAAAAGAGGAAGATAACAAAGCTGAGGATACATTGAGAAAGGTTGAAGAAAAAGATAAAAGTGAAGGAGTCAAGCAGGATGAAGGCACAAAACTCAAAGAAGATATATCAGTTGATACACCTAAAGAAAATGAGGAGACGTCTTCACCAAACCAGTCGGTGGACTCAGGACAAATACAAAAGGACGCTTCATCTTCTCAACCCTCGCCTACCAAATCCACCCAATCTCAAGCCTTACAAATGGTAGTACATCAATCTGCCACCCAGCCAAAGAAGAAGAAGAAAGCATTAAAGAAAGACATCTTGGTTGTTACACTGGATGAAGTAATAGAAGTCCCAAACTGGGATATTACTACTTTGGATAGTGATAAAATTCAAGAGTTTGGAGTGCTATGTCAAAGGAAAGCCATTCAGAATAAAATGATACAGGAACATAGGGAAACAATGGCACTTGACAAAGCAAGAGACATACTACAACAACTTGTTCCTGAGGTGAAACTTGAGCAAAATGCTACAGTTAAGGAGAAAATAGTTGTTCTTACCGATGCAATCATAGACCAGAATATAGATGCAGAACAAGCTATAGAAGAACAAGCAGAGAAGAAGTATCAATACAAGTTAATTGATAAAATCAGCCAAGAAGTGGCACTGAACAAGGTAAAGCTCTCTGAACTAACTGATCAATTAGAGCCAATGATTGCTGAGGCAATTACCTTAGTTCAAAAGATGTGCACGCTTGAAAAGTTTACAAAGGAAAATAGTGACAAGTTAGTAGAGATAGATTCTAATGTCACAGCAAGTGCACAAAGCCTAACCTCAAATGCAAACAGTATCAAGACGCATCATGACAATGTCATTGAGGCTAACAGGCTAAGGCAAGAAATATGGGATGCTAAAACACAACTAAGAGGTGAGATTACAGAGCTATAGGCACACATATTTCCTAATCTTACTATTCTACGGCAGCATATTTCTGAAACAAGAAACCTTATTGCAACCCCAGAGATGTTTGTAGTAGACATCATCTATGATATACATGTAAGGATATCACTTGAGCACATGGCTCTAGAAATGCTGAAAGAAAAATTGGAAAAGATGATGGAGGGGATCAAGTCCTCACATTCCCACCTTTTGACAAGATGTAAGTACCTTTGCCTTTATTATCAAAAAAGGAGGAATAGAAAGGAAATGTATATTGTATGTACAGGAGGAACAGATATGCAAAGATAGTTATGTACAATATATCAAAAAAAGGGGAAAAGAAAAGTACATAAGGATATGTATATATACTTACACTTACCGGCATATACATAGGGGGAGTCATTTAAATGACTAAGGAAGGAGTATACACAGGTGTACATACTAATATATTCAGTATGTTGCACATATCATATTTTTGATACTAATGTCAAAGGGGGAGATTGATGACATTAATTTTTCCATTAGTACACTTAGTGAAAAACATTGACAGAGATCATCGATACAAGCACTACCGGTGGACTACAAGCATTACCGGCAGACAGCAAGAATACCCGACAAAAAAAAAAGGTCACGAGAAAATGTTGTATGAAATTGACCGACGAACACTGACAAGTGTTGCACCGACGAAGTGAACAGGACATCACCGACTGGTCAATAACACAACATGAAGATCATCACCGATGATACAATTTTTTAGAACAAAATCGACGGAGCACAAAAAGCATACCCGATGAACAGTTCAAGAAAGGAACACCGAAGACAAAGAAAACTAACTGTCAGAACTGACAGTCAGTTAGAGAACCCGCAAAAAGTGGATCTGAGTTTTACACGTCAGATAAACCATTGTAATTCTATTTATAGAGTTTTAATTTTTTTTAAATCATAACTTGAGGGTCAAGCAAGCTTTATGTAAATGTTTTAAAGCATCCTAACGGATCTAAAAACATATCTAACTAAAGATCAAGGTCAAGTTGTAAACCTTGGATCTAGAGTTAACTTGCGAAGCGTGATTCAAGAATAGAGCTAAAATCTAGTATAAATAGATGTTCAATCAATTGTGAATTATGAATTCATTTTTGTTGATAGCCACGAAGAGCATCTAAGGAGCAGAAGGCAGAATTCATGCAAAATTTAGAAATAGATCACACCAGTTGTCAAGAACACATAGTGGCTACCGACGAACAGACAAAGGTATTATTCAATCATGGAAAGATGATTACTCATACATAGGAATCTTTATTGGATCTGTTATCAACAATTGGAGATTGCATACATCATCATATCAAAGACTTATGTAGTTGCATTCTAACAAGTGCATCACATCTAAAATCCTTTTGTAGAAGGTGAACTTAACCGTTCTTTACAAATCTCTTAACAGAGTGCACACTTAACAGTGTTGCTAAAGCTT
>MU223619.1:329337-341572 GCA_018584345.1 Thuja plicata | reverse complement strand
TCTAACAAGGTCACACCTAACAGTGTGTTTGTAACCTTTAACAGGGTTGGCTCTTCACCGAGCTCACTTTAGAAGAGTGAAAATTTTGGGTTACCGGTCCCAAGTGGTTTTTCCCTTAACAGGGTTTTCATATTTAAAAATCTGTGTCAATGTGTTTATGAGTCATTACTTTAGTGTTTTGCATTACACTTAACTTAATTGAATTGATCGGTATACTCTAGATAATTTACTGTCTTTCGGTAAATCTACAGTAGAAGGTTTTACAAAGCATTCCGAGCAGTAGTAATTTGATAAAAATATTTGGAGGCATTCATCTTATAGGACTGAAGATAACTAGAGGTATAATATTGTGGTACTAAGTTTTAAGGGTTGATTATTGGAATATTTTTTAGGCCACTGATTCACCCCCCGCCCCTCTCAATTATTACTAACATTGTTATGTCGTGAAGAGGGGTCATCGTTGTCATCCTAATGTTTTATATTTTACATCAGGTCGGCCTTTTATTTTATCTCCCTTTGCTTTATTTCCTAGGTTAAATGTGCATGTGGTCGTATTTTATAAGTGAGCAATTTAAGGGTATAGTATTTGTGCTAGGCGGGTCCCCTTTACTTTTATGGTGGTATGCTACGTGTCGCATTTTCATTAGTCCCCGCAATATCGTGATGATGTCTACCTGAATACTTTATTGGCTGCGGTATATCGAGAGGTTGCCACCTGTCAGATATATTTTGGTTGAAGGAATCATTAGGAAAGATTAAAATATATTTAATTAGCTGCATTGGTTAAATTTTGAGCTACTAATGACCCATCATTCAACACGTGTCCCATCATTAAGCTACTAAATTTTGAGCTACTAAAGTCTCATCATTGTGAATATGTGTGTTGATCAATCAATAGATGAAATGAAGGACAATATTGGTTGTTGTCAGTTCATGGTTGATTGTGATTATGCTTATAATGGGGACACATATTGTGATGTTTCAGAGTATAGTGATGTTGACGAAAATTTAAAATTCTGCATGGAGGAGACAAAGATGTTTGCAGCAACTATTAATGTTGGGAAAAACCCCTTGTTTAATGAGCCTCTATTTCATCAGTTAGTATTAATGATGATCCTTATTGGTGCAAAGACAATCCACTCTTTGTTGAAAACCCTTATGATGCATTTGAAACAGTGTTAGAATGTGGCATTAAGAGAATAAAGAACCACATTGATGAGCACCTCCAAGACATTGCCTATAAATGTTCCACATTTGAAATAGATGTTCTGGAAAAGCTAGAGTATCATGTTGTAGGTTACTTGGAGGAGTATGAACGCTTTCTATTCCCAATTCAATTGGGAAGTACCTTTCTGGAACAGGAAAATAAGATGAAGAGCGGGGATTGTTATTTTGTGTTATGTGATGATGAAAATTTTCAGCTTATGTCTGACCATACAATACAAAATGACAAGAACACATTAGAAATGGTATGCTCAAAAATGTTGTAGGAGGTGTTAAGGGAAAAAAATTATAATCAAGATTATTTTAGTGGTAATCACATGCTTCTACTTGTAAGAAGAGGGTTGTACTTGCAGCAGTGATATGGTGGAAGTAAATATGGGTTGAAAGAGGTCAAGTCTTTCAATAGGATGGGTTTTGACAAAGGTAAACATCGATGATCCTTTTTCATTTGGTGGCCTGGGGCCATCAAATGAGGTTCAAAATTTTGAATAAGACTATGTTTCCCAATGGATGAAGCACTCAATCTTCTCACCCATGGACCTACAACAAGTGAGGAGAAGATTCTTATCTTATCCAAGAAATAATTGGTGACATTCTTGAATTGTCAGTTTATGGATAGTTCTTGAAACCTTACTTCTTTTGAAGTTGTCTTTTCTCCATGAACAATAGAATATGTTTTGTACATAGTTAGATTAGTTGACTTGTCTTGTCCGGGCAATTTCTTTTTGGTCTGCTTTGCAAGTGGTCTGCTTCACCTGAGATTCTGGTATCCTCGCTTCATTCCATATAAATGAACATCCCTAACTAGAGCCACTAGTAGTACTTCAAAATGTCTTAAAAAAAAATTGATTGCCTTTGTGAATTTTGGTCATATCCTATTGTTTATGCTCTTTGTCTTGGTTTAGGGTTTAGGGTTCTATTCAATTGCAAAGTCTTTTAAGCTAAACCCTAGGTTTGTTCTAATTTGTCGTTACTTTTTGGTTCATAAGACAAAGGGTTGTTATGTCGTGAAGTGGGGTTACCGTTGTTATCCTAATGTTTTATCTTTTATGTCGGGTCGGTCTTTTATTTTATCTCCCTTTGTTTTATTTTCCTAAGTTAAATGTGTCTGTGGAGCAAGTTAAGGGTATAGTATTTGTGCTAGGGGGGTCCCCTTTACTTTACTAGCGGTGTGCTACGTGTCGCATTTTCATTAGTCCTCACGATGTTGTGATGATGTTTGCCTAAATACTTTATTAACCACGGCATAGTGAGAGGCTGCCACCAGTCAAATATTCGTTGGTCGAAGGAATCATTGGGAAAGATTAAAATATATTTAATCTATTGGATTGGTTAAATTTTGAGCTACTAATGTCCCATCATTCAGCACGTGCTCAAAATGGAAGGAGATGTTTTAAGGTGTAGATAAAGTTACTCGGAAATTATCGGCTGGGATCAAATAGCTTATACAGCGGGTGGATAAGTTTCAACTAGATCTAACGACTTTCGTGATCCCGCGATCAAAGATGCAAGGATTTTAAAGAACGCAGCATCACGAGATGATGCCATGTGTCCCTGGTCAGCCAACGTTAGTAGAAGGTAGGGCTAGGTGATGAATTGTAAAGAGCGGTGATTTGGAAGCATTTCATTGGTTGTCCAATGGGTCTGTGTGCCAAGTCAGAAGTCAATGTCAAATTGACTAATAAGAATCATCTGATGGACTAGCATGGAAAAGATTAACGGCTAGATTTCAAACTTGTTCCATGAGGATATGACATGGGTTACCTTATACAGTGAAAGGCAATTAGATTGTATGAAGCATAGAGGTTACGAGATAATGATTAAGGACCAGAGGTGAAAGTCTGCAAGCTGTTGCGACTTCAGGGGATATAAAGCTCAGCACCAAACAGGTTTGCAGGGATGTGAATAGAAATGTGAAAAGGCATCCATGAAAAATCATTTGATATGACATGCACAGCAGTCTAAAAATTACTTACAGCTGGAAAATTCAAAAAATCTTTATGCTTACAGAGGAATGATAATGAGTTTTGAGATTGTTGAAGGAAAATATGCAAGGCTACTGCCATACACCAACAACTTACCTGACATTCAATGAATACTACCATGTGCAATCCCAAGAAGTGTATGCATAAATTGAAGGTTATAAGTGACACTCTCAATAGAGTCAATTATCCAGATGTTAGCAAAAATGGATGTTGTAGAGAATGCAGAGGATTTCTTGATACACTTGCAGGAAGGATATTTGAATGAAGTAACGGGGCCGAATACATAAATAGCCAGAGGGATATTCAAATGGAGGATCATAGCCACAAAGATATTCAAAGTTGAAAGGAGCGGCAAACTCTAAATCCACAAGGCTAACGCTCTTATACATCCTGGTGGTGGCATTACAAAGAGAGACAGTATTTAGAAGATGACGATGAGACCTTAAAATCATGTGTGTTCCAGTAGGAACAGGTTTCAGACTTCAGAATCCTCTAGAATCTGCAGAAGGAGATTTTGAGAATCTTGCATCCTAACCCTCTTTGTACCAATATCAGTAAAAAAGTGATACTAGCACAACTCCAAAATTGGTTCGTTTTGTTGGGAGATACTCTGACTTCTACATGAACTTAAACTTTTGCACCTGAAATGGTTAGTGAGTAGCAAATAAGGTTAGGGAGTAACAAACTTTGTTGGAATGTAGTTTTATGTAACATTTTTTGTTTAACGACTTGAAGCTTGTTGCATTACAATATATATTGGAATCCCAGGGTCGTAGAAAGGGGTTCCAAAAAATTATTTATGGTTCCGATAGCAAGTCTAGATGAAAGTGAGAATGTTGCAAATCTGATTACAGAGCAAATAAATGAAAGTTCAGTGTCAAGTTTTAGGTACGGTTTGGAATGGATGAAATTGTATCTTGTTTTATAACAGAAATAGCATTAGAGTTTAATAGAAATATATCTCAAATCCTCTTCTCCAGTGTACAATTTTACTATATTTTGAATTAAATGAATCAAGGGTTTTTCTCATTCAGTACACTCTTGTGGTGTATGTAACTTCTTGTTCATGCTTTGATCTAAAGAGTCAATTAAATGCTTGAATAGAATTACTTATTGGTATGCCTTGTGTAGGGATTCTGATAAGTAGTTTGGATTGAGATTGTTGATGGGATGTATTGTAAGCCAATATTATCCTAGATCTTATGCAATACTCAAAGTCTGTTATATTTCAATTTATGTCTCATCTATTCTAGTCCCCAATGGAATAAGGCACTGATCATAGCTTGTAATTGTTTTACTGTTAGTATTGAGTTCATTTTTACCTAGAACTTGCCATAAAATTGTTAAATCACGCAGAATCTTTACATTTATGTATTGTTATTATATGTTACCATCTCATGCTCCAATTGGTTGAGGATCACTAGGAATTAGCCATTTCATAGCATCCTCCCTCTCTGTTGAGCCCTTATATGAGATTATCTGTTTTGTTTTATATTATTTACAAGTATGATACAGAGATTTGTAAATACATTAAGGGGTCACCCTCTTGGATTTTGCAGAGCCCAAAGTGCAGAAGGATTTAAAATATCCTTGTTAGTTGGTCCAAGTCCGGAAGATTACTAAGAATTGGAGTTGGCTTCTCCATAGGTAATTGAATGAACAACTTGGTTGCTATTTTGTAGTATAAACCATTTTCAGTAATCAACGGAACCGTTAACAATGCAACCATGCAATCAACAAACCACTACACCATAAGGCGATCCCCCAAGATGGGCTTTCATTTTACCTTTGCAATATCATTCAGATTTGACAGCCCTCCGACTTCTTTTTTGAGATTTGCTAATTCAATTTGTTATTGTTTTACATGCTGTCTGGATTTCTTAAAAGCTATATTTTCAGTAATAAAAGCTTAAAAAACAAACTTCCATTCCAGTTTCAGGCATCCAGTTTACCGAGTTGTTAGTTTCTTTGGTTGTAATCAATATTTTGAAGGGTAGTAAAAGTTGAAAAAATTATGTGCTATTTTCAGATATCCAGTTTATCAAATTTGTTTCTTCAGTTGTAATCAAAATTTTCAAGGCGGGTTTTAAAACACATTTACTAAAAATCAAGGAGGAAAATTATTCATTCATGCCAAAAGCAATATAATAATACTAATTTATCACCCGCCAGATTAGTAACAGTTGAGCAACGACTGTGTTATATTGTATTAAGCATTGATTGAGATGTTTGAAGTATACGACAAACTCCGTCTAAGGGAAACAATTGACAGAAAAGTCATTAGAGCCCTAACTGTCAAGAATGTGCATTCCATTGTAACAAGCCAAATATAGTTTGCTCATCTATTACATTTAAAAATTTCAAGTGATATGGTATCTACCTTTTAGATACAAGCTAAATCGCCTCATGTAGATACAAAAAGTTATCTATCTGTAATGCCTTTGTCCAACATACTTATTGGCTTGTCCTCAAATTATTATTCAATTTCTTTCCTGCAATAAACTAAAACATCTTGGATATCACATAACAAGCTCCCCACCAGGATGGAGTCCACTTGATGAGTTAGCTGCACTCACAAAAGCCCAGCACAGTTCAATTCCTGCTAGATGCAGCTGGGACCTCCTTCAATTCCCAATTACTTTGAGAAAATGGATTCCACCCACCATGGCCTTGAAACCCACTGGGTAAAGATTATCTTTACCAAAAAGAAAATCACAAGCTAGGTGCATTGTTTGCCAAAAACAAGATAAAATTGCACGTAGCAGATTTACTTGCAATTTATTTACAGTACTAAGGCTTACTAGGAAGTTACTGTGAGATACAAAAAAAAACCGATCACACATACTGTCGTATGCATATTAGTTATGGACACTCGTAGAAAATTTAGTGTACTATAATCTGTATATTTGTCCAGGCAAAAACTGAAAGACAATCTGTCATAATACTTTCCACAGAAAAAGACTCGTTAACTTCAAAACAAAGATCATCAACAATCATACATTACATAAAAGAGCTTCTGGAAAAATACTCTGTTAATTTTTAATCATACATTGTCAAAATTAATCCAGCAAGCTCAATTTGCACAGTTATTAAATATATGTATTCTAGGGCATTATGAAGCTTCTGAAACCAAAACAGGAAGTCAGATTGAATAACTTGCTTGAATAAATAGGAAAAATTATGACAGAGAGTACTGAGCTTATGAATTGCTTACGAAAAATTCTTGCTCTTTCAGTCTTCTATAAATATATCGCTAATGTTGATTCTATGTTGTAAGGTCCATAATTGCACTGACGATATCTCCATCAGCAGCCTTCAATGCTTTAACAGCCTTAGGTCTTGAGACTCCAGCCTGAGTCATAACTAGTTCAATATCTTTTGGCTCAACACCAGTTTCATCAACATCTTCCTCTTCCTCCTGGGCAGCAGTAGATGATTCTGGTTTAGCCATTACATGGCTTAAATCAGGAGCTTTAAATTGCTCAGCTGCCTGTGTCTGCAGCTGTGAACTCAGATCCTCAATCTTAGCCTCGCCAAAGATTATGTATGTATCAGATGCGGGACTTTTGAAAACATCAGGCTTTGAGATGACAAATAAGATCTGCACAGTCGGGCCGGCAAAGAAGGATTTCTTAAAAAGAAACAAATTTTGTATGTTGACAACCTAAAAAATATTCTTTTGACACAAAGTGACCATCCACTTAGAACAAGAAATGAAATGAAAACCAACATTTCTGCTTTTCTTTACAGTAACCCTAGTGACGCCAGTGATTGGCTTCATTCCAAGCTTGAGCATTGCTTTCCGACTCTTCTTCTCACTCCTACTTTGCTTTGATTTTCCATTCCCATCAACACCTTGCTCTCCTGAAGGGTGGATAGGGATTTAAAAATGACAAACTTAATAAATAGAAGAAGACATTGAAAATAATTAAAACGTGTGATGATTAGGAAAGACTTCCACAGAAAATACATAATAAAATAGTTACAAGAAACCAGAAAATAATTAAAACACTACCTTGAGCATCATCGTCATCTTTATCATCGTCGTCGTCTTCATCATCTTCATCATCATCATCCTCTCTATCATCTTCTACGATAGCTTCATCTGACTACAAAATGAAACATAATTTTCCACAGAAAAACTTGGTAATGAAATGAGTGCACAGAACAGTAAATTTGAGACTTGTGTCAATGATAAATTCAATCTTTTCTTCCTATGTTTCATTAAAAGGGTTCAAACCACGTAATTAGTACAACAGAAAATAGTTACCATCACAAAGGTCATCAACTACATCTTCATGGTTTTCTATTTTTAAATTACTGTAGAGAAAAATGTAGGCTGTGTTTTACAGCTCAACTTGATGTTCATCAAAATGAATTATAGAGACCATTTGAGCCTCAAATAAACAGAGGCCACAGGCTCGACCCTCAACACTATAAAGATTCAAAATCTTACTAATATATATATTTCATAAACTCTATACATGAAAAACAATAACAAATACTGAGAATTAGAATGCCATAATTTAGTATATAAAATAGTAAACTGAAGTATAAAACTCATAACAAGTGTGCCTATGCCACGATATGGTATTAGTTATACGACGTTAAACACTGTAGAATAATTGATGTTTTTTTTATTAACTTATACAGTTATACCACGTATCATACAACTTTTACCAATTCATTGTGTCAAAAACAAAAGACAAAATAAACATTATACTTGCTTCTGTTAGCTTTTTAATTATTTGCCACAACCTTTACCAGTTCATTGAGTCAAAAACAAAAGAAAAAATAAACATTATACTTGCTCCTGTTAACTTTAATTATTTGCCAGGCTTGCTTTCTTCGTGGTGCAGTACCAACGGTGGAGCATTTCTACTCAAACTTCTCAAACGTTCTGCTGTAACTTTACCTGCATATATCCCTGTCTCCATTACATATCTTAACGATATGTTTTGGGGAATTTCTTCTATCTACCTATTGTCTATGCTGTGATGGTTATGAAAATGGATTTCTTCAGTTTTTAGAGTAATTGTTTGGATCTTTTATTTGAGCGTATAACGTTTGTTGTTTATAAAGATTGCTTCTGCTTCCTTTTGAATGAATCTACCAGTTATAGGATATCATGCATATTTCCTGAAAGAAGGTTTGACTGATGTGTTTTGTATATATTTTCATGACATCCCTTGTCCATCTCCAACCAGTTTGCAGTCATTTTGTATCAGTGAACAACATGTACCTCCCGTTCTCTGCCTTTCTGATTGTCTCAATCCAGCTGGGCTTCCGCATGCTCTGCATCAACTCATTTAGGATTTGACAGTCAAAAGGTCGAATAAATTGCCTGAAATTTCACCCAAAGCTTGAAAAAGCCAAGCCCTGCCTAACTCAACACTTAATTGGCTCCATACCTGATTCTGGGGGGACAAAAGGATTATGAGAGAAAAATCTGATGCAGAGTAGCTTTATAGAGGTTACGGAATAGGAAAAGGAGTAAAAAAATAATTTCAGTAAAAGACAGAGGAAGTTGACAAACATCAAAAGATAATATAAAATAACAAAAAACAAGATTCATAACAATAAAAACAAGACACTAACACACTTAAAGAAAATGAAACAAGGAGACAAGGAAATAAAGAGTGAAAAAAAGAAAGCATAAAAATTCAATGCAAAGAAAAAAAGAAGAGGATAATAAAAAATAGAATGTAAGGCAAAAATTGAAAAACAAACAAAAACTAAAAACAAAAAACAAGGATAAAGGAGAGAAGAAAATGACAGAACAAAAGAATAAAAATAATAAAATAATATTAAACAAAAGAAGAAAAGTAGAAATTAAACCTAAAAAGAAAGAAAGAGACAAGGAAACAAAAGATAACAAAGAATTGTAAACATAAAATAAACAAGTAAAAATGAAAATTATAAGGAAAATAAAATCACCCAAAAGAGGCAAAGAAACTCAGAGAGAGTGATTCAAAACGTTGACTCAAAAACACACACAGTTTTCCAGCAATTATTTTACTAAATTTACAAGAAGTTAATCCAAACAAACCAACCTCACTTCAAAATGAAATTCTAAGACAATCTGCCAAAAAGTGAATGTACAAAACTGTAGAGCTCCTGAATACCTTCCTAATGCCACAAGAATCGAGAAAATTGGAGTTTGGAGCAAAACAATTTGAGCTCGGCGGTGAAAAAGTAAATTCTGACTTCACCCTGGAAAAAATGGCATCAAACAGTAAAATATTTGCAAATAACCTGCACAACTGCAAAGTTGACAGAGACAACTTTCTAGCAATATTCCGCTTGCAAAAAAATAACTACATATATGTAAGTTATGGCAAAAAGAAATCATAACCAATAAGGGCCTAGGGCACAAAATTTGGCCCTCTGGAGGCTGGCCGGCAGACACCCACATGACTACACTTGCACAATGCAAAGGAAAAAAATAGTGGTGCTACGGAGTGGTGGCAAAAACGCCACCAATGGTGTGGGCCTAGCCCTGCTGCTCACAATTGGTGATATAAAATTTAAAGACTATAAAATCTTAAATCTGCCAAACCATCATTATTTTAAAATTGCATTTTTATTCAAAAACTTTGATTTTAATAAGCGATTTTTTAAAAAAATCGTACCAAATCTGATGCAAAGGACACTAACGCCAAACTGTACCCTTGCTTGCACAGGAGAATATTCCAGCAGAATATTTGCAATTTTTAGACAACGAACTATGTACTACCTGTTCAAATTCTGTATGATGTGGTCGTATGGTACGAACCCGCAGTGCGTACAAGTCACGTACAACTATACAAAAATTTGATTGCTCAATCTGCAACCTTTGCCAGAAAATTTCCAACCTCCAAAATCAAAGTTTTTAATATGAAAATAGGGGCTTTTGGAACTTTTAGGCTCAACCGTGAAGTCCACTTTGGCCCCAACTACACCTAGCAAAAGCACTTGCCCAAATCACCCTCAAAATGGGAGGGAGTCTTCAGATCTAGAGCATTGATACCATGTAGGAGTACATCGGTGACTCCTCAACAACCACACAAACCCTGCAAGACCAAAATAACTTTCACAAGAGAAAAAATGCCAAAAATAGCTTGTTGGTTATTGCTGCGAGAATTGATTGAAAATGTACATGAGAGGCATTGCTTATAAAGGCAAGGTGACAGGTAGGATTAAACAGAATGTTGGCATGTGTCTTAATTCTATGCAATGAGACAACTATAGTGTAAATACCAAGGAAACAGCGTCCCCGTCTCCAGAACATCCCATGGACAGGGTGATGGATCGCAAAATCTGGAAAGTAGTAGGAAACGTCTTGGAAACACAGGGACGATAGCAGTTATCAAAGGGGAAGTTCACCCATCCCTGGTACAGTTGGGGACATCTGTGATGTCCCCTATCCCAGGGATGGGCAATCGTCCCCCTTTTCCCAGCACATTAAAAAAGAAAGAGTCAAATGCTTTTAAAAAAAAAATTTGTGGGCCCCCACAACTGAGCAATAAGTTAAGTGTTTGATAAATTTCATACACATTAAACTACATATGTCGGTTCTAACTACAAGTCTACAAAACACTAAGATAGGTGCTGCAACAAATCTTGGCAGCAAGCACAACTTAATTTCACACACTCGGAGCTTGGTAATGCATATGAAAGCAATTATAAGCTTGCAACACTAGATTTTTCATTGATATGAGGGGTAAACACATCTGAATCACTGCCAAAAGTACTTAGAAATCTAAAATATTGAACAACAACCTGTTAATAAATTTCACAAACACTCAGAACTTGGTAGTGTGTAAAAAAGTGGTTGCAAGTCTGCAAATTGGACTTTTCACTGATATGAAGGGTAAACAGGTCTGAATCAAAGCCAAAAGCACTCAAAAATATGAACAGCTTGGTGATCAATTCCACAAACACCCAGAACCTGGTAGTGCACAAAGAAGCAGTTGTAGATCACAATAGTAACAGAATACTGTCAAAATATCCTCCAATCAGAAAGAAACAATTAACTACTCGTAAAAAGTGCTGGAATGATCAATCTCAAGTCTATAAACCACTGTGCAAAGCTCAAACTTAATTGCAGGGCTGATATTCAACTGTTTGCAAATCAACTCAGCTACAAAATTCATCAAACATCTTTTCAAAACATCAAAGAACACCTCCAAACATTACCCAGCAGCAACATACACCACAAGCACCACCAAATAGCAATGAAGGGGCCAAGCAATGCAGGTGATCATACTCAGCAAATCACGTCAAGCCTGCAAGAGGTATGACTTGTACTAGGTCGCACTTTTCAGGCTGGAAACCATTCATAATCCTTCAAACTCGCATGCTTGGGCTGGAAATGAACATCAATGGCAACCACTATAGTTGACTAGTCAATACCATCAATATTGGTGGTCAAACAAAGGCATGAATTGAACACAAATGTTATATGTTAAGGTTCTATAATGTATATAATATATATACATGCTTTATCCATGTTTTCATATGAATATAATGTATATATGCATGTTTTATCCATATTTTCCTAAGATACAGGGTTTGGCCCCTGCCCCTCGCGGACCCTGCCAAATTCGAACCGGTCCGAAATTCGGGTCCGGTTCGACTATGGGTTCCATTTTTCCTGGCAGGGTTCGATTTTTCCAAACCAAATTCGAACCCTGATTTTTGTGGTTCGAACCCGGGCGAATTTTGTAATGTCCCCATCTTTTTAGCATCTCAGTGGAGTTCTTAGCCTTTACATTCTCCGAAGGCTAAGTGGAGAAATAAGGAGAAATTGATTAAATTAATTTCTTATAAAGTCATTAAATAAATTAAAATTAAAAAATGACTTTATATTTAATTAATTTAATTAAAAGTGACTTAAGTGATTTATTTAAATATTTTTATGTTATTATAAAGTTATAAAGTAACTTTATAATAATAAAGTCACTTTAATATTATAATGTGCGAATATGTCTTTTATCCCACATGGGCCAGGAAAGTGTCTGAGCTCTCATAAGAATAGAATAAAG
>MU223619.1:297532-315652 GCA_018584345.1 Thuja plicata | reverse complement strand
CCACCAAAACACAACTGTGGTGAAACCGATCATATCCGGGAGATAGAGAGGACCCAAAACATCATAACACAATATCCAAAGTGATCCCAAACATTACACACGTTGCCGCACATCCTCCAAGGTCGGAAACAAGGTAACATGTAGTTAAAACGTGTAGCTTATAACCAGTCAGCCCAAAATACATCTTCAATATGAAACTACTCAATGTCGAACCCCACACGGCAAGGTACGACCTAAAAACAACTAAACACATCATCCAATGCAATCGAGACCATAGTTGGAAAAATCGAACTTGGCAATAACTCGGCCAACCCAAAAAATTTGAAAAACTTGGAATCGCCAAAAACTCAACGAAAAAATCAGCAATAAATCGACACTTTTATCGAACATTTGAAAATATATAATTTCTTAAAATATTCTTAAAAACACACACATACACCAAATTTGTAGAACATATACTGATTTAGATTTTCATCATATGTTAATCAAAGTTTTGAGTTAAACACATAGCAAGCCAATTGGAACTTAGCAAATTAACAAAGAATCATATACCAAAAAACAAGTGCATCATCTGAATGAAATTGAGTTCAATACATATCGAAGTCAAACTCCATGAAACTACAACTTTTGAATACATTTTAAGCTCAAGTTTCGGTATCAATGCAAACTAGAAGTAGAAATCATAAATTGTGTATACGACTAAAGCTCAAAAGAGATTGTTGTTGTTGGGAGGGTGGTGTTGAAGTAGTTGCAACATCCTCAACAAATGACTGAATAGGTGCCTCAACAGAAGCCTCTGATGGATGACCAAGCTCATGTTCCTCCTCGCGTGCTGCCACTTTTGCATCCCAGTCATCTTCCTTCATCTCAAACTCAACTAGGTGATCATTAGTCAAGAAAGGATCCACATGCACATGCACATGCACATCCACATCATCACCATCAGGAGCAGCAACCCAATCTGTTGAATATGGATCAATCTCATCCAAGTCAAGTGCTTCATGTGAAGTCTACCCTTGCACCTTCTTTTCGTGCAATCGAAGGTTGTACCGCACATAAACCAAGTCATTCAAGCGCGTTTGAGTCAAACTATTGTGCTTCTTTGAGTGTATTGCCTCAAAAACACCCCAATTTCGCTCACAACTAGAAGCACTACAGGGCTGCGATAATATTTGGATGGCAAGCTTTTGAAGATTAGGCGTCGTGGGACCACAATCTTCCCACCACAGATCTGCAAGGATAAAAAAATGTCATTTATAATTTGGTAAAGATTCCAATAAACTTAATGAGCGAAATAAATGGTATAATAAAACTAAACACATTTTCTTTTTTACCTGGTTGCAGGGTGTCTCTCCTACGTTTGCAATCAGGTGAAGAAAACAATGGTCATTCGGCCCTCTTATAGCTTTGTAACTCATCAAGTACCAGGTCTCGAAGGTTCTCATCTTCATCTAATCTCCGAATACATGTGTCTAGGCCAACCTGAACCTCTGCATCTACTATGAAAGTGCTGGAGAAGTAAAACTTGGGGTTTAAGTAGTAGGCAACAGCATGAATATGTTGGTGGAGTTGTCAGTTCCAGATCCTATCGATTATGCGCCATATAGGTTCATATTTGGTCTTGTTTGACCCATACAAGTGTTGGATGGCCTCTATGGCCCTATCCATGGCCTCATATAGATACCCCATGGAGTTTTTATCCCCATTTACCATTCGCAGAACACTCACCAACGGTTCTGACACCTGGACATAGAAAATATAACAAAAATCAGCGAATTGCAATATCTGAAAATTCGATAATAATCATCAATCAAGGTTTGAAAACTTACATTGATGATCTTCTCCATCATCTTGGCAAATCTAACATCAAAAACAGCCTTCACAAACTTCTTTGCTTCATGCATCTTGGCATAAGGACTCTCCAACCATCTCTCACTAACAAACATCCGCTTCAGGTTGGGCAATGTGGCTAATATGCTCTGCAAGGTGAGAAAATTAGTAGCAAAGCAGGTGACCCCTGATCGCACGAGATCCTTAACTTCAGTGTGCTCTCTCATAAGACTCAGGACCCATGTGTGGTAGTAGGATGTACTTTGTGATATTCCTTCCATCTTCAACCACCTCCACCCAACTCAATTTCGCTAGGTCCTCAAGGAGCTAATCAAGACAATGGGCAGCACAAGGGCTCCAAAATAATGTGGGATGCTTATCCATCAAAAGTTTATCGACTGCCACATATGCAATTGTATTATCAGTAACAATCTAGACGACATTACCCACTCCCACTCCCACTCCCACTTCCACCACCACCTCATCCAACATGTTGCACAAAGTCTCTGCATTTTTCACTTGATCAAAGGCATCAACTGATTTTAGAAATACTAATTGTCCCCCTAAAGCAGCTAGAAAGTTGATGAGTGTCATATTCCTGCCATCTGTCCACCCATCAAATATAATGGTGCAGCCTTTCTGTTCCCAAACTCTTCTTTGCCCTTCCATAAGTCGATGAGTGTTTTGGACCTCATCCTGTAACAATGGCCCACTCACCTCATAACAACTTGGGGCCTTGAACCCTTTACCAGACACGATCATTGCAGTGGCCAATTGATTCCAATAGGTACTAGATAAAGCATTGAAAGGAATATCATTGCAGTACCAAAATCTTGCATCTGCCACCTTGTCTACTGGTGCATCTCTTTGTTCCATGCAGTACCTCGCAATTCGGGTTGAGCACCAGGAGTGTTACGTGGAACCCAAAAGTCTGATAAATGCCCGCTCACATTTCTCGATCCTCGAATCCGTGGCCCAATGGAAGAAGAAGCCCCTGCACCTGCTTGCGACCCTATAGAACTAAAATCTCCCATTGGGGTTGTCATGGCCTCTCTTGTCCTCTTTTTTGCTGCCTTCTTTTGTGCATATGCTTCAAGGCTTGCCAAAGCCTCCATTAGCCTCTTCGGGACAGTGATCACACACTGTAATATCATTACATGGAATTTTTGCAAGGTGATATTTGAGCCGGCTTATTGCCCCATTCATCTCTTTAAAGCAATGGTTACAAGTCACATCTCCTTGATTTGCTCATGGTGTCGCATGTTTCCATAATTTGTCCCTCGTTCTGCCACTAGCCATTTTCTACAATTACTGGCACTAGAAGTCTACAAAAAAGGATAAAAAATAAGGTATTAGATAATATAATATCTTAAGTTTTAACTAATAGAAATATAATATCAAAATTTATATAAAAATAAATATAACTATGAAGTATCAGAGATCAAAATAATATAATATAAAATAACTAATAAAATTATATAACTGGTAATAGTTTAAACATAATGTATAAAATAAATATAATATTAAAAATTTAGAACATTATATTATATTTTACATTACCAATCATATAAAGTTAAACACTGTATTAAAATATTATTATTTATAAAATTATAATATTATAAATACTGTAGTCTGTATTGTCATATTATAATATTCAATCACAGTGACTTTTACGATTTTAACAGTCATAAACATTGGTTTATAATATTATAATATAAACACTTATTATAATCACAGTGACTATATTGTACAAACTACAATGTAAAATATATAAAAAAAAAAAATCAAAACAGTGAGGTTAGAGCCATGGTTGTAAAACAAATACAAACAAACCTGGAATTTTGAAGACCAATGACGAAAATTCGTCGCAAATGATGCCCGTTGCAGATGAGAACAGTGAAAGTTTCAGTTATTACCGTCACTGCAAATGCATTCACATTTTTTACTTTTTAATACCGTCGAGCTAGAAAAAACCCTAAACTAATACATGATTCACGCGTTTATGTTTTTCGCCACGATTCACATTTTTTACTTTTCTTTTGACCGAGATTTTTGCAATAAAATTGCGCAATTTTCGGGATTATTTGCGGTTCAAATCACCGCGGGTTTATTATTAAATCGGCGCCGAGTTAATCCGCAATAAAATCGGAAGTTTTTTCACTCGCGATTTTCAACCATGATCGAGACCAACTCCAGACACAATGCAACACCAAAGCAATCAACCTCTGATATGCAAACCACATAGGGATGTTCCTTGAACATCCAACATCATTTCCAAATATAAGGTAGTTCCATTGTGTTGTCATTCTCATCACATTTCTTGTCACATGGGTATAACTATCTTCAACTAGGGATATACAATTGTGCTTTCCTCAAACTTGTAATTTTAAGGGAAAAAAATCACATTGATGTTGATCACAAAGAAATAGGATTTACCAGTCCTAAAAGAATCTTAAAACATGATACTACAAGAGAGGATGGTATCACATCAACCCAGTGGCTTGCACCTCGAAACCTACTTTTGAGTTCTTATAGTTTTTTATGTGCATGATGTCATTTAAGGTTTCCATGTCTCACAATTGTTAACATTGAATCAATGATGTGTCCAAATTTACCTTGACTTAATGCATTCATCTAAATGTGAGCACATCTTGCTTGTATACCTTACTTAGTCGGATCCCTCACACTGGCAGGGAATAAAGAAAGCAACTTTAACACCCAACAAAAAAAAGGTTCACAAAAAGCTATTAAACTTGTACAAATTGCACCCAAATCAATTGTATTATAAGATAGTTTGCAAAGCTTCTTCCAAACCTTTCCTACATAACATGGTATTACTAATCTCAAATGGGATGACTTCAAGTGGTAAATAACCAAATCTTTCATAACAGAGTCTTGTACTCAAATTCTGAGAGGACATATACATGCTTAAAATGTACAAATATTCAATCTTAAATTAGGTTTAAGTAAATTTGATGAATGAAACGCCCCTCAGTTGTGGCATCTGAAACAAAAGACACCCCCGAAATAAATATTAACCCCAAAAAATCATATTTCTAACATTCCAACACCTTGCCCCTCTCTCAAATACAGCTAACTTTTTCAACTTGGTAACTATACCTTAAAAATAACGAAATGACACTAAATGCCCTCAGCCCACTTACAAATCCTATGCAATTTCTAGGTCCCCTTGCATTTGGATTGCTTCCAACGTGAATGTTGTTCAAAGCATTTGACGCTTCAATGAAACTTAATGGCATACACATGTGTGGGGGATTTTGTCTACAATAATATCTACCTAAATCCTTTGTAGAGCCTATTAAGTACCAAGGGAAATTGATGCAGGGTACTCCCCTATCCACAACACACATGCAAATCACTTGAAGGATTTCACTTAAATCTGATTTCTCAAATCCATAATGGGTTTAAACACATTAACAACTCAAAAATGCAAAGGAATAGACATGAAAACTGAAAGACTATGCTTTTACTTTCTATTCCAATACTTCTAAAATTGGAAGTACAATGGAAATCTGAAACTGTTAAATGTATGGCAGCCCCACAAACATTACAAAAATCCTCAAATCTGATATGAATCTCATATAAAATCAGTCTACATGCAAACAAGAACAATCAAGAGAAACCCTAGCCCAAAAACCCCCACCCACTTTGTTGGAACGACAACTATCAAAATTGAAAATCTGGACAAAAAATGAAAGACCCCTGCCAAGTCTAAGAGTAAAGCAAAAAAAGCTACCTGCATTATCCAAGAGGTTGGTTCGGATGACAAGGGGGCTGATGATATGAACACTCAAAGGTCCTACAGAATTGCCACTAGGTTGGCTAGTAAGGTCAAATATAAGGAGATTGATGAGTCTGACACGGAGGTTCCTAAGGAAAATGACAACAATGGTAATGGGGATAAGAAACTGGGGGAGGGTATGGAGGAAAAGGGGTATGGAGGAAAAGGGCCATAAGGAGGAACTGGACAAGGAGGAAACTGTGGAGGTTGAGGAATTTGAGAATGACTCTTCCACTCATATCTCAGAGAGTGATAATTCTGGCCCTATTGATATGACTCATGGTATGATGCCTGAGGAGATTTACAAAGGCACTAGGACCTATTAAGGGAATTTCACTGGGACTTGTGAGGGATGCATGGACCTGAAGGATGACATGAACAAGATGAAGACCACGACGAAGGACCCAGACAGGAAAGTGATTGCCATATCCCGCTTCAGCCTTAGGGTTATGCACAATTCAGCCACTTCCATGTGTTTGTTGCACTTGCAGAAGATGTTGGGACCAAAAGCTGACAATGTAATAAATTATAAGGAACTTTTCAAGTTCCTCACTGATGATTGGGTTGGGGTTCTTACCTAGTCGGGTGTTAAGCTTAATTAGTTTTGGTTATGATTTCCTTTATAGTTTTTTGTCTGAAACTCTCAAAGGCCTGTGGTGCCTATAGTATCTTTACTGTGTTGTTTAAGACTTTGATGTTGTTAGTTTATGGGGTTAAGACTTTACTGTCAGTTAGTTTAGTTATTTACTATAGTAATCATATTATTGGTTATATGATTTTCCTATGATGGTAGTTTTTAGCTGGTTTCTGAACTCTCTCAATGATACTATTTGTTTTTTATCTCAAGGTGTGTTGTTAATGTGCTGTTAACATGCTCCGGGTTTGATCTGTAAGCCTTTAGGCTAGTTTGTATGAGCCACCCTTGATTTTGCTGCTTATATTTATCACAAAACAGTCAGGAGAAACTATCTCCTTCCCCTGAGGTTTATACTACAATCTAACTTCCCAATTGCATAGCTGTTGTGAATCACCATCACATGACCACATAGCCCTCAAATAAACATCTCCAATCTAATACAAATCAGATAATAAGCAAGAGGAAAGTACAAGGAATTATCCCACACTTGAGCTATAGCTACACTCCAATCTTTGTCCTTCAACCTGCAACTATCAAACTAAATCCTTCAAATCCTGCCTTCAATCTTATGACATGTGATGCAATGAATAACTCCCCTTTTTGCATTGAATGCTGTCATAATGCTACACAAGTCCACCTAAACTTTCACCAATGACGAATAATATAAATTATTTAATGCAAAATCAGATTTTCTCCAAATGCCGCGTCCAAATAAGGAGGCCACCATTAAATTAATAATAATAAATAAAATACAAGATGCTTCATAAATGTTGTCATTAGCCAACTCCTCTACAAGCCAATCAAATTGATCAAATATGACAGCTCCATAACTCCACCAGAATCTGTAGTAAGACATGCATTGCCACTTGTCACCTGGATACCCACCTGTGAAGGGATGCTCTTTAAACATAGCAAAAATAATATTTTGAAATATTTGTTATACAGTAATCACCACCACCAATAGCAAAAGTAGAAGTTTCCAAAAATATGTCAAGATTATGTTGCTGACATGTGTCGAACTCCTCTGCTATATTGAATCTTAAGGCTTGACCAAATTATTAATCAGATATTTTAGGCCTTATTACCTCAGATTTATTCAAAAAAAAAACATTTAAAACTAAACCATTGCAAGAATTAATAGAATATTTTTGTTGATACAGATTTGCCCTTACATCCAAAGATGCTCCTGCATCAGAAATCCAACAGATCGCCTCCAGTTCAAAAACAACAAGAATATTCACCACTGGCCAGCTAGATAGTAAGCAACCCAATGTAAGCGACACCTCGAATAGTTCAACCACATTGAGATTATTAATTATGACAAACACCCGTACCTTAAATCAGCCTGGGAATGCACGACATGCTAAGTCTTAATATTGAATCATTTTTCATTTAATCTGTGGAAAGTTCTAAAAAACAGGGTATTGACGTAGAGGCCCCAAATATGTTCCTTAAGCCCTTCGTTACAAGCTCGTTTTCAATTGGTAGGAACCACATATTAATTACAGGCCCCTTTAATTTGTTATAGTCACAAATGAAGAATACCCACTACAATATTTAGGCCAAACTCAGTTCAAACAGGGAGAAAACCTAAAAACAGTCATAAATGAACAATAACCAAAAATATTCCTAAACGCAGTTCATACGGACGAATGAGACCTCAAAAAAGTTGTATATGAACAACACCCAAATGGTAATACTCGTCTACTAAGGTGGCCAGTGGTAATTGAACCCACTTTAATAGGTGAAATCTCAAGAACAGGATCAAATAACGGAGAGAAATAGGGAAAAAGGTAGCATCTTCTGTTTACCTCTTCGATCTTATGTTGTTCAAGATGAGCAGCTAAGAGTTCCTCCTGGGTTGGGGCCGTCATTGTGAAGGCGAAGACACTGATCAATACTCACAACGCTAGTGGGAAAGTTTTCCTCTGAATCAATGTACTGCCTATTTTATCTTCTCATGGAACCTCTTTTCCTTCAGGTAAACATCTGTTGTTAGGGCAATGGAGGGTTTAAACGCTACGATTTGCAGTTAGATATCATCTAAAAGCAGCACAGTTTTTTTATTGTAAACTGTAAAGAAAATTAAGTTTTCCTTAAGTCTGCTTAATCCAAGCTAACCAATCAGATGTGCGCACATAAATGAAAAAAAACAATTTAGAGTAAAATCAAAATTTAATTTACGAAAGTATGTGAAAAGTGGATAAAATGTATTTAGTTTTACAGTGACAGATAATTTTATTTATGTACTTAAATTTGAAGGTATTAAATTAATAAATCTCTATTTACTTTTGGAATTAGAATAGTTGGTCAATGTTATGAAGATCTACATCTATGGTTATGTCGAGAGGTGTTCTCTAGGTAGAAGGGGGAGTGAACGACTACATGTACATAAAAAAGAACAATGGGTAATTAGAAAATCATGTAGTTACAAATATGAGGTGGAGAATATCAAATGTCAGCGATTGTACTCTATGGAAGTGTAAGTCATATGCTTTTCGATTTGCATGTTTAAGAGTGACATATGCACAAAAAGGTATCAAATTTGAGGATGGTGTGCCTCAAAGCAGAAGTCACATAGATAATGGCACGTAGGAAACCTAGAAATTGAAAAGAGTACTTGCATTTACAAATGTCATTTGACATATTGTTTGTGAAATTAGAGCTCATGCTATAAATAAGAATTTGAGGATTTCATTATATGCACTAAAATGCATGTCATCTTCAATTATGTGTAGCATAACATGACATACATATACGGTGGAATAATTAAATATGTGAGAACATGTACCAAAGTAGCAAAATATGTCAAGACATCTTCTTTTCTAATATTTTCTATCTGCTCTTTCGAGTTGATTGTCTCTTATTTGATCATTACTAATATATTGTTGATGCTCTTGATCTAGAATTCTTCATGTTGCGGTTCTTTTAGTTTGATGCATTTGTCTTCTTAGGAACACAAATATTAATGTCGATACTGTTATTTTCCTCTGTTGTTTTCCTAATCCAAGGAGCAGTAGGGCAACAGCAAATAGAGACAAAATAATCTCTAGATGCCAAATTATAGGAGTATATTTCCATTTTTTCTTTCTTTTTAATTAAAATCTATTTTTTACTAATGGTTACAAGCATTTAATGATGGAGGTTTGATACCATGGTCGTCGTGATGCAAATCAAGCCTTTCGAAATAGTCCAGGTTATGTATGTTGGAAATGAGTTGAGTAACTGAGAGGGGAGGGGTGAATCAGTTACCACAAAAAACAAATCCAAGTCCCTTAGATGTCTTAAACAAATCAGTCATTGTTGCTCGGTTAACATAGATATTTCACTGTCACTCGGTTAACATAGCAAATCTTAAGATATTAACTGTGATTATATTTAGTAATTAATTGCAGAAACATAAACCATAAAGCAAATGAAATGTACACAGATAACACCAAGATTTAACATGGAAACCCAATATGGGAAAAACCACCAATAGCAACTAGTCGTTGTTTTTCACTCTTCTGAAGTGAGCCCTGTTAGGAGCCAACCCTGTTAAAGGTTACAATAACACACTGTTAGGTGTGACCTGGTTAGAGGATTTAATCATCATGTAAGGAGTGGCCTTGTGAGAGGTCGTCAAACACTTCAATGTAGAAATGTCACCTTGTTAGAGGATTTACAAAAGACTGTTAAGTCTACTCTGTTTAAAGAGATTTTGATCACTGCTACAATTGTTAGAGAGTAACAATGAATTGACCTATTTTGATAAGCAACTGTCCTTGCTGATTCAGATCTCTATTCTGGATTAAGTACTTGATCCTTACTGATCAAATATTCTGTTGTAGTCCTCTGTATTATGTCTTCAATCAGAATCCCATCTGATTTCGCCTTCACTCTTCATATCACACTTCTTATCTCTTAATCTCTCTTATCATTCCAAACTTGACCTTCCATATATATGTTAAGCCTTATCAAGTCGGCCTTGATATCCTTCCAAATAAATAATAAAACTTATGTTTGTCGGCTGCATATAACTAATTATCCATAAAATATAATCCACTGTTAATCGGCTAACACTAACTGTTTTGCTCAGTCAATACTGAAATCCTTCAACGCCCGACCAACACTGTAATGCTCGAGTGAACTCGGATAGAACTAAAAATCACTTTGGTCATCTTTAATGCCCGAGAGAGCTCGACAGACACTGACTGTGCTCGGATAGGATTAGACATTTGTGTAAACATCACTATACTTGTGTAAACATCAATGACAATACACAATTGAATAATTGTCATGGACAATGTATACTACCTCATATTATATTAGAATGCATGATCATTCTCTTGTAATTTCATTAATAAGATTGTTCACATTAATACATGAATGAGTTTCAGATTGACTAGGAGTCCTGGGATAATTCTTGTCAATGGTGATAATGAAGAGTTCAATGGTTGAAATTTTAGTTGGGTTATGGATGATTAGTTGTTTAACTGAAACTGAAAAGGAGGTAATTTGTGAGTCACGTTTGTGTTTGGTTCATTATGAGATGTAGGGAACTTCACACTCTAAAGCACATGTAAATTTCACGCCCCTGATTAAAAGTCTAATTTAATTATCTAATTGATTGATGTATTGTTGATAGTATAATTTAGGACAATTTTACTTTTGACATGAAAACATTATTAACATCAAATATGCATCTTGAAACAATTTCAAATGTAGTTAAATCTCATCTAAAATATTGGAGACAACATTTGTAATGAAGAAGTGCATGTGATGGATTTGTTCTTGAGTGTTTAGAGCTCATGTGCATGTATATAAATATATTTAAGGCACGAGAATTACTTAACAAATTGCTGAAAAAATAATATTAAATAATAAGATGAAATGATTATAAGATGGACACAAATTTAATTATTGTCTAACACTATATAAAACCTCAAACAAATGAAATAAGTACCTAGGAAAAAAGATAACTTATAACAACGGGTATAATTGTTTTATATCATTTCATATTATTTGAAATTGTTATTATTTGAAATCACTTTAAGTAGAATCATCATTGAATCTGAATCTATTCCTCACATAATATGTTTGCATATCTGCAGTTGCTTTTGCTTCTATTAATACTTGTCATTTCCTCCTTCAATATTGTGTAGGTTCATAGATGGTTTTTATTTGTTGATTTGAATATAATAGAAGGTTTTTACTTAGTATTCTCCTCTCTTCTTCAATATAATAATTGTGTTTTATTTGTTAGCTAATATTTTCTTCTTGGATTTTGCAGGGAAGATGATGATGATAATGATGTTATTAATAATTTTTCTATTTGTTAGATATCTTTCTATATTCTTGATCAAAAACTAATCCAAGAGTTTTGGAATCTGACAACTCTTTCAAAACAAGTATGAGTTCAAAATTACACTTTGGATTCTGACACTAGTTTGAGAACTAGAGGCAGAGTCTGACATCAACAATGGAACATTGATAAAAAAAATCCATGAGATTCAAAATCTGATAACTCTTTCCAAACAATTTCAAGTTTAAAATCATGCTTCAAATTTTGACACTAGTTCCACAACTAGAGCGGAGTTTGACATCAAGAATGGAACATTGTCGAGATTTATGTTGTGTTCTAGAATTCATTGTGTATTTTGACACTGGTTCCAATATCTTTGTCAAAACCCAATGCTCGAAATGGAACAAAGGGCTTTATAAAATTATTTTGACGACTTTGGTAATTTTTTAATTTTTATTATAATAAATATTTTCCAAATTATTCATTTTAAATTCTAATGGGTTTTGATGACTCTTAGGATCTCATGAGAGTTATATAAACTAGTTTTTGAATGGAATGAAACTAATTTTTAGATTGCATACTTTTTGTTGAATTTGTTGTTCTTGAAACAGGTTCTCAACATCACAAGTTATACACAAGTTATTATACTATGAATCCATAATTTGGATCAATGGTGTTAGAGGGACTACACTCTTGTATCTTATGTCACACAGTTTTTTTTAGCAGAGTTTAGGATTGGAGACAAACCCACAACCCATTAATTTATTTCCCTATGAAGTGCAACTAATCAAAGTTAACAAATGTGTACCCTTTCAAAGCCTTTGACGCAAGGAGGTTAGAAGAGACAGGGCCTAGGACACACCTGAAACCATCCAACTTGCAGATACAATGTGGAACAAACACAGTAACACAGTGAGAGAGAGAAACACAGAGATATTTTATTATTAAATCATCAAACTTAATACATGTTAGGTTGTAAGGCCTTCCTAGTTACGACCATATACAAAGAAATGTATTACAATTCGATCTTCTTACAGTAGAGATCTCAGATCTTCAATATCTCAACATTTGTTTTCTTGCTCTAAGACTTGCTACCAAACTAAGAACATAAAAAATAAAATATACAAGAGACCAACAAGGAAGTCGGCGCTCAAAGCCCAAAGGAAAGACCCAAATTTAGGTCCACACGGATCCCAAGATAGATCCCAAATAAATCCAACCACGAAAATTAAATGAAGAAGTCGGCCACCAACATTAATTCCCAAATAAACCAACTCAACACAGGCACGACCAAGCAACATAACACCTCGGACAAAGAAGATTTGAGCATCAGAACACAAGCATGACCGAGCTACTCGGCAAGCATGTCGAGCAATAGAAGCCGAGCAACAAAGAGCAAACTAAGGAACGAAGTAAACATATTTTTGGTTGAGCAGGATTGCCAAAGACCCAAGATGCTCTTGCATCAGACACCTGGGGTTGAAAAGAAATGATTCCCCGAATCATGCATCAGGTCCAACCTAAAATGAATCCAACTTAGATTGAGAAATCCAAGATGAGTCCTCAATCGATCTATTTTTCCACTTTACCAGATATTCCATGTATTCTTTTCCTCTTGTACTTCTGCCAACTCTCTAATTCAAGATATTCTCAACTTCCTCTACCTGCTTCTTAGGGTAATCACTTGGTACTGTCACTTCTTCATCAGGTTCATGATATTCATACAAGTCTGAAATATTGAATATAGGTGATATATCCATGTCATCAGGTAATTCAACTTCGTAAGCATTTCCACTCTCAAATCCTCTCAGTATTTTACAAGGACCAAATTACTTCATCTTCAGTTTCCCATATGTTGCAATAGTAAATCTTCCTTTCTTCAGATGAACCATCACAACATCATCAACTTCGAATGTCTTATGTCTTCTTGATTTATTTGCATCATCTTTGTATTTCTGATTACTTTTCTCTAGCTTTTGCTTTAGATCCGCATGCAATGTCTGCTTCAACACTTATTTTCTCTTCACCAACAATGTCTCTCAAATCTGATATACCTCTAGGTTGTATGCCATGACCAATCTCAAAAGGTGTCTTTCCAGTACTTTTGTTTATTGAACTGTTGTATGCAAACTCTGCTTGTGCCAACATCAAATCCCAATTGCCTGGTGTTTCTCCAACTAAACATCTCAACAAGTTACCCAAACTTTTGTTTACAACTTCTATTTGTCCATCATTCTATGGATGAAATGTAGAACTAAATTTCAACTTAGTATTCAGCTTCTTCCAAAGTGTTCTCCAAAAATAGCTTACAAACTTACTGTCTCTGTCAGAGATGATACTCTTTGGTAATCCATGCAATTTGACGATCTCTTTGAAGAAAAGATCTGCAATATGCACTGCATCTGATATTTTCTTACATGGTATGAAATGTGTCATTTTAGAAAATCTATCCACAACAACAAATATAGAATCATTACCTCTTGTTGTCCTAGGTAAGCCAAGAACAAAATCCATGCTTATATCACTCCAAGGTTTCTCAGTAACAGTAATAGGTGTACACAAACCAACGTTCTTACTCACTCTCTTTGCAACTTGATAAACTCCACAACTTCTTACAAATTTATGAACATCTTTATACAACTGAGGCCAAAAGTACCTATCCTTTAGCAAACTCAATGTTTTATCAATGCCAAAGTGTCCATCCAATCCACTACTATGTTTCTCCTTTATCAGATTAGTTCGCATTGAACCTCTTGGTATGCACAACTAAATTCCTTTGAACAACATATCTTCCTGAATGAAATAGTCTTCATACTTGCTTGATTGATTTGTACTAGGTACTCTGCACACTCTCTACTGCTCTAAAAAATCAGGATTATTTTCATACAAATTCTTCATGTCATCAAAGCCAACAACTTCAATTCTCATTTCAGTCAACAAAGATCTTCTTCTACTTAATGCATCAGCAACTCAGTTAGAAACTCCACTCTTATGCTTAATTACAAACGTAAAGCTCTGCAAATATTCAACCCATTTCATATGTCTCTGATTCAACTTATTCTAACTATCCAAATATTGTAACGCCTTATGATCAATATACAACACAAATTCATTTGGCATTAAGTAATGTCTCCATTTCTTCGTAGCTTGCACAATAGCATAGAATTCTTGATCGTAGACAATATATTTTCTCTTTGCATCATTCAACTTTTCACTAAAGAAAGCAACAAGTTTACCTTCTTGAGTCAATACAGCTCCAATTGCACTTCCACTTGCATCACATTCAACTTGAAATACCTTATTGAAATCAAGTAATGCTAACACAGGTAATTCAACAACTTTCAACTTCAAAGCTTCAAAACTCTTATCAACTCCATGTGTCCATTTGAACTCTTTTTTGTCTCCTCTCATAGCATTGCAAATCAAACTGAAATTTCTGATAAACTTCCTGTAAAAACTTTCCAATCCATGAAATGATCTTACCTCAGTGACATTTTCAGGTGTAGGCCAACTCAATATAGCTTCAACCTTCTCTGGATCCATCTTCAAACCATCAACTGAAATCACAAAACCCAAATACACAAGCTCTTCTTTCATGAAGGAACATTTCTTTAGATTTATCAGCAACTTTTCTTCTTTTAATCTCTGCAACACTTGTCTTATATGCATCAGATGTTCTTCTCTGGTCTTACTGAATATTAGAATATCATCTAGGTATACAATCACACACTTATTCAAGAATTTCTTCAAAACTTCATTCATCAGTCTCATAAATGTATTGGGTGCATTAGTTAAACCAAAAGTCATAACCAACCACTCGTACAAACCTTCCTTTGTCTTGAAAGAAGTCTTCCATTCATCACCTTCTCTGATTCTGATCTGGTGATACCCCAAATCAATTTTGGTAAAATACTTTGCTCCACTCAAACAATCCATTATGTCATCCATTATTGGTATAGGAAACCTATACTTGACTGTGATCTTGTTTATTTCTCTGGAATCAGTGCACATTCTCCATTCTCCATTCTTTTTAGGTGCCAACACAGCAGGTACTGCACATGGACTCAAACTTTCTCGGATCAAACCTTTGTTCAACAATTCATGAACTTGTCGATTAAGCTCTTCATTCTCGGTAGGTGTTAACCTATGTGGTGCTTTGGTTGGTAAACTAGCTCCAAGAATCAGATCCATACAATCACTAATATATCTAATTGGTGGAAAACCATCAGGTACATTATCTGAAATGATTTCTTTGTATTCAGTCAACAACTTTTCAACTTCTGCAGGTATGTCATCTTCTACATTCTTACTTGGTTTGTTAGGAATCAAAGCATAACAAATATCATCTCTTTTCAAATCCTTAACAAACTGTCTACCTTCCATCAGACAAACTTTCACAGATGTACATAATTCACCAACAGATTCCTCAATTAAAGGTAACAAAATTTGCTTCTTACCATCAACCCAAATACAGTATCTATTCAGCCTCCCATCATGTATAGCATGTCTATCATACTGCCAAGGTCTAACCAACAAAATATGACAACAATCCATTGGCATGATATCACACAACACCTTATCATCGTATTTTCCAATTTTCAGATATACAAAACATTGTTCACTTACCATTAATGTATGCTCATCTTTGATCCATGAGATCTGATAGGGTTTTGGATGCTTCATCCTTTTCAACTGCAAATCAGTAACCATCTCTTCAGATGCCAGATTATTTGAGCTTCCACTGTCAACAATGACCTTCCAAACCTTGCCTGCAACTATACATATGGTTTTGAACAAACATTTTCTGATCGGATCTTGCTTATCCTTCTCACTCCACAGTATCCTTCGGATCATGAGATTGTCAGGTTCATTCGATGACTCTTCTTGCACTTATGCATTTCTACTACTGCTACCACTTTTCTTGCTTGCATGTGAACATTCAAAGGATTTGTGTCCTTCCTCACCATAATTGTAACAAGTTACTTGGAACCATCTTCTGCTATATCCACCTCTGGAGTAATTATGGTGCAGGAGTGCCTTCTTCATCAAATTATCATCAAGAGGATCCCTCAAGCATTCAAAGGACTTCAACAAAGTCCAAATAGGTCTTAGGTTGCCTAGGAATAAGAGTTGCCCTTAGAATCCAATTGTGAGACCCCAGTACCAGGATTAAGCAGGAATAAGCCCCTGGTCAACTGTGGGTCAAAGGGATTGGAAACTCATCATTTTTAGTATTTTTGTGTAGTTTTCATGTTTTTAGGTCTTATTGATCCATTTTGGATCACTTTAGTTCAATAAGTCATAAATTTGTAACATATTGCAAAAAGTTGCAAAAGTTGTCAAAGTTGTCAATACAACTTTGACAACTTTGCTTAAAACATGTAATTAAGCCCTTCAAACGGCCAAATGGTTTCAAAAATGGTTGTAACCATTGGAGGAAGCCTTCATAAGCCCTTACAGGTGGGTGGAAGGCAAGAACTTTGTATTTGGCATTTTTGAATCAATAAAATTCACTCTTTTTCCTGTAATTTTGAGGTTTTCTACAGTATACAGATTGGTACAGAATGCTAGAAGGTTGAAACCAATTTGAGAAGTTATCCTGATGTTTTATCTTCCGTTTGCACTTGGTTTGAGGTTCTAATTCATTGTGATTCAAAAGTTATTGCAGATTTACTGCTACAGCCTGTGATTTTGCCTCCAATCAAGGGTTTCGAGACAAATTTGTTCATATATGAAGATTCCACCATGGGAAATTAAAACCCTTTGGTGGAATCCTTTTAATAATGATTCTCTTTGATTTTATTTTGGTTTGGTACAAAAAGATGCAGGTTGGAGGAAGAAACGTGATGCCCTAGGGGCACATCTCTATGTGTGTTCCCTTAAATTCGAGAGGACAGCAATTAATTAGGTGCCCAAAACTGCTCACCTTGGCTTGAAACATTGGATTTCCACTATTTGGCATGCTTCCCACCTCATAAACCTAGTTAGGAGTTTTTGTGATAAGTTTTAAGGGTGGTTTCTTTGAAAAGTGGGGCTCTTGGCCTAGAACAGTACAACGTTCCTTTGGGGATCCAAAACTTGTCACCCAGGCCTAAAACCTTGGATTTCCTCTTTTTTTCATTGTTTTATACCACCTCCAAGTGGTAGCTTCCTTCTGTGACACTTTTAAAGCATACTTTCTTTGAAAAGTAGGCCTAATTGGGCTACTAGGAATTGGGGCACCTAATGAAGCAACTAGCAAGAACCCATGTGCAAGAACACTAAGACCTATGGAATCAGTTCATTTTTTACCAATATAGACCAAATCCATTCCTAGACTCCTTTTTCACTCACATTTCCACATTTTGGAGTATTAAACCCTCATATGCCCTTTTGGTGTTCCTAGGAACAACTAGTGATGAGTTGAATTCCTTGTACCTTGGTTTCTAGTGATTAGAACTGGGAAAGTTATATGGTTTATGTAACCTTATAGGGACCCTAGACATCAGTGATTGATTGTCTTCCAAGGCATTTGATTGGATCCTTACAGTGATTGTAGGATTGAGGGGTTTGAAGGTCACATTCCTT
>MU223619.1:269752-292690 GCA_018584345.1 Thuja plicata | reverse complement strand
AGATCAAAAACCATGGCTCAACAATTCAACAATTAACCCAAAGTAGGGACTTGGGTTTTTCTTCTCCTGGGGAGTATGGTGCAGGAGCACCTTCTTCATCAACTGATCATCAAGAGGATCCCTCAAGTATTCAAAGGACTTCAACAAAGTCCAAATAGGTCTTAGGTTTCCTAGGAATAAGAGTTGCCCTTAGAATCCAATTGTGAGACCCCAGTACCAGGACTAGGCAGGAATAAGCCCATGGTCAATTGTGGGTCAAAGGGATTGGAACCTCATCATTTTTAGTATTTTTGTGTATTTTTCATGTTTTTAGGTCTTATTGATCCATTTTGGATCACTTTAGTTCAATAAGTCATAAATTTGCAACATATTGCAAAAAGTTGCAAAAGTTGTCAAAGTTGTCAATACAACTTTGACAACTTTGCTTAAAACATGTAATTAAGCCCTCCAAATGGCCAAATGGTTTCAAATATGGTTGTAACCATTCGAGGAAGCCTTCATAAGCCCTTACAGGTGGGTGGAAGGCAAGAACTTTGTATTTGGCATTTTTGAATCAATAAAATTCACTCTTTTCCTGCAATTTTGAGGTTTTCTGCAGTGTACGGATTGGTACGGAATGCTGGAAGGTTGAAACCAATTGAGAAGTTATCCTGATGTTTTATCTTCCGTTTGCACTTGGTTTGAGGTTCTAATTCATTGCGAGTCAAAAGTTATTACAGATTTACTGCTACAGCCTGTGATTTTGCCTCCAATCAAGGGTTTTGAGACAAATTTGTTCATATATGAAGATTCCACCATGGGAAATTAAAACCATTTGGTGGAATCCTTTTACTAATGATGCTCTTTGATTTTATTTTGGTTTGGTACAAAAAGATGCAGGTTGGAGGAAGAAACGTGATGCCCTAGGGGCACATCTCTATGTGTGTTCCCTTAAATTCGAGAGGACAACAATTAATTAGGTGCCCAAAACTGCTCACCTTGGCTTGAAATGTTGGATTTCCACTATTTGGCATGCTTCCCACCTCATAAACTTGGTTAGGAGTTTTTTTGATAAGTTTTAAGGGTAGTTGCTTTGAAAAGTGGGGCTTTTGGCCTAGAACAGTACATCGTTCCTTTGGGGATCCAAAACTTGTCACCCAGGCCTAAAACTTTGGATTTCCTATTTTTTTCATTGTTTTATACCACCTCCAAATGGTATCTTCCTTCTGTGACACTTTCAAAGCATACTTTCTTTGAAAAGTAGGCCTAATTGGGCTACTAGGAATTGGGGCACCTAATGAAGCAACTAACAAGAACCCATGTGCAAGAACACTAAGACCTATGGAATCAGTTCATTTTTTACCAATATAGACCAAATCCATGCCTAGACTCCTTTTTCACTCACATTTCCACATTTTGGAGTATTAAACCCTCATATGCCCTTTTGGTGTTCCTAGGAACAACTAGTGATTAGTTGAATTCCTTGTACCTTGGTTTCTAGTGATTAGAACCGGGAAAGTTATATGGTTTATGTAACCTTATAGGGACCCTAGACATCAATGATTGATTGTCTTCCAAGGCATTTGATTTTATCCTTACAGTGATTGTAGGATTGAGGGGTTTGAAGGTCACATTCCTTCATTCTGGCAAAGGTCCACTAGGCTTCATTGCATCAAATGACCTCTTCCTCTGTATGAATTTCCACCTTTCCATTCAGTCTTGCCTTTGTCTTGAGATGTGTCTATGTTTGACTTGTCTAGTTCAGATCTATTGTTTTCACCATGAGATCTACCTCTTCCTCTAGGGAATCTACCTCCTCTGCCTCTTTGTCTTTGTTCATATCTTTTGTTCAACTTTTCTTTAGCTTTTAGGGAAAATTGGTATGCCTCTTCAATGCCTTCCATCTTGACCAAACTGATCTCATCTTGTAAGGAACTTCTTAATCCATTCAAATATCTTGCAATTATTTCCACCTCATCTTCAACATGTCCAGATCTGATGTCCAATCTATAGAATTCTTAAGTATATTCTTTGACTGATTTGTCCTTCTGCTTCAAACTTTGCATTTTCTGAGCTAGGTTAATCTGATAATCACAAGGAAGAAACTTGCCTTTCAATTTGTTCACCATTTAATCCCATACCTTGACTTTGTCTTTACCTTTCTTCTTTCTGTCCAATTGTAGATGTTCCCACCACAAGGATGCATGACCTTTCAATTTTGTGCTTGCAATCTTCACCTTTTTATCTTCTGCAACATTCTCATATTCAAAATATTTTTCCATCTCAGTGATCCAGTCAATCAACTCATCAGAATCTAACTTTCCACTATACTCAGGAGGATTAAACTGAGGTGTGGACTTTAAACTTGTTAAAGCTCTCAGGAATCTTTCCTCTTCTTGATCCATCACAGGTGCAGGTGTAGGTGCAGCTTCACCTTGAACCTGTTCAAATTCATCATCACTAACATCTTCAAGATGTCTTCCTCTGCATTGGGTTGTTTCAACAGCTTCCAATCTTGCAGCCATCTGTCTAAGCATATCAGCTAGACCTTGATCAACATTTCCTCTCCCACAAACCATCTTGAAACTCTCTACAATTGTAGGTCAGATCGCAACCTGTCACCCTACAACAAATATCTTTAGACTTTACAAGAAGGAACCACAGATCTCAACTCACTCTGATACCACCTGACGCAAGGAGGTTGGAAGAGACAAGGCCTAGTGCACACCCGAAACCATCCAACTTGCAATACAATGCGGAACAAACACAGTAACACAGTGAGAGAGAGAAACACAAAGATCTTTTATTATTAAATCATCAAACTTAATACATGCCAAGCTGTAAGGCCTTCCTGGTTACGACCATATATAAAGAAATGTATTACAATTTGATCTTCTTACAGTAGATATCTCAAATCTTCAATATCTCAACATTTGCTTTCTTGCTCTAAGACTTTCTACCAAACTAAGAACATACAAAAGAATATATACAAGAGACCAACAATGAAGTCAATGCTCAAATCCCAAAGGAGAGACCCAGATTTAGGTCCACACGGATCCCAAGATAGATCCCAAATAAATCTAGCCACAAAAATTAAATGAAGAAGTCAACCACCAACATTAATTCCCAAATAAACCAACTCGGCACAGGCACAATCGAGAAACAGAACACCTCGGCCAAAGAAGAGTCAAGCATTAGAACACAAGCATGAACGAGCTACTCGGCAAGCATGCTGAGAAACAGAAGTCAAGCCACAGAGAGAAAACTAAGGAATGAAGTAAACATATTTTTGGTTGAGCAGGATTTCCAAAGGCCCAAGATGCTCCTGCATCAGTTATACACTAGTTATTATACTATGAATCCATAATTTGGATCAATTGTGTTAGAGGGACTACACTCTTGTCTCTCATGTCACACATTTTTTTTTAGCAGAGTTTAGGATTGGAGACAAACCCACAACCCATTAATTTATTTCCCTATGAAGTGCAACTACTCAAAGTTAACAAATATGTACCCTTTCAAAGCCTTGGTGGAAGAAGCATTGCTAAAACAAAGAGGACAAACGATGAGATAAATCATTGAGATTCTTTAAATTACTTAGTCATCAAGCACAGAAGAAAAATCACTCAATAGCCACGCTCTTTTCAAGGTACATGTTAGTTTTGATATTCCAAATATTGAAGGAAAAGTTTATGTAGATCTAGTAGATGAGTGGTTAACAAAATTGGATAGATATTTCTCTGTTAAAACCTTTTATAATGTTGGGAAGATAACATTTTCCCTCCTCAAAGTTGAGGCACGTGTGGAACAAGTATGGGAGGGAAAACTTGCATCAAAAAGAATGATTTTGTAATATATTAATATGAAGAATTGGATGGAGGAATAAATACCAATCCTACATGGGTAGATTTTGTAGAATTCATCGAAGAGGAGTATTATCATGAAGATGCATATGAAAAATGATATATTGAGTGGTAATTGTTATGACAAAGGAGAGATGAAATGGTGTAGGATTACACCAATAAATTTCATGCTTTATCGACAAAGCTTGGCATTCAAGATTCTGAAACACATCAAGTTCTAAAATACCATATAGTGGGGTACAATGATATATTCAAACAAAACTTGCCTTCTTGAAATTTGAATCACTTGGAACTACCTACAAATATGAAACAAATATTGAGGAGAAGATGGAGCAAAGGGGAAAAAACATTGGTAATAACCCCGAAAAAATAGAGCACTGTAGAGTATTTGCCTCGATCACTAATATTCAATAAAGTTGCTAAATAGGAACCAAATGATACAAATATGTGGAGTGATATTCACAAAATCACTTGGCATAGTAATAGGGATTGTAGGTTTGTGACAATGTTGGTAGCAAAAGCACAAACAACAAATAAGGAAGAGGAAGGTGAAAATATCATTGAAGTGGATCCCTACATTGTGGTGTTTACTACCGAAATCTTAACTCGAGAAGATGTAGAACAACTCTTTCATTCACATGTATGGGTAAATGGAAACCCATAAAATTTCATAGTTGATAGTGGAAGTAAAAAATTTGTTGAAATTGTTAAGAGATTGAACTTGTAGACCACAACTCACCTGCAACCAAATTCCATGATATGGGTCAATCAAGGAAAAAATATAAAAGTAGGCAGTGCTACTTATCTTATTCCATTAAGTCATTCAAAGATGAAGTTATTTGTGATAAAGCATCATTACATATATGTGATGTACTATTGGGACAAGCATATATGTATCAACTGCATGGAATCTATGAGTCAAGACCATGCAATGTTACTATCGAATCGGAGAAAAATAAATATTGCATACCTGAGGTAAGCTCTACGAATTGTAGATCTTTGATTCATAAGTAATTGACTATATAGATTGGAAAGAGTACAACAATTGTAAACAACCCTCTCTGTGCCAAAATAACTAACACCAATCAACAGAATCATTACAAGAACCCATAGTTGAAGCAACAGAAGGTTCTCATATTACCTACAAGATCTTCACTATAGTGTACACTCAAACGTCCAATCAACAAATTCTGATATGCCCCAAAGCTAGATCATGAAACTATGCACTAAACAAATCGATAGGGTTTTCAAGATAAGATAAATAGTATTGGGCATATTCAAATTTTTGGAATACACCCTATTTCCAATAAGCAGATGAAAGAAACGGGACAACAACAAATTCCTTTCTTTTAAGTGATTTCAAATTCCCTACCATAGTAAATGGTCTAGCAAAGAATTAAATCACAATTTTTCTCATCATTTGTTACAGGGTGTTGTTGTAGTAGGGCCTATTGCCTCTCAAGCGGGGGGTAATCAAAAAACAATCCAGGAGTTTTAGAATCTAACAACTCTTTTAGAAAGTTTGAGTTCAAAATCACTCTTCTGATTCTAACACTAGATCCAATATTAGAAGTGGAATCCGACGTCAATATGGAACCTTGATTAGAAAAAAATATAGGAGTTTTAGAATCTGACAACTCTTTTAGAAAGTCCAATTTCAAAATCACACATTGGATTCCAACACTAGTTCCACAAGTGGAGGTGGATTCTAGCATCAAGAATGGGACATTGTCAAGATTTATGTTGTGCTCTATATGTATATTCATATTTTGACACTATTTCCAAAATCTTTGTCAAAACTTGATGCTCAAAATGGAACAAAGGTTATAATATTATATTGACAATTTTGATAATTTTTGGTTTTATATTATAAATATATTTCAAACTTCTCATTTTGAATTCCAATAGGTTTTGATAACCCTTGGGATCTCATGAAATTTGTATAAACTAATTTTCAAATGGAATGAAACTACTTTTTGGATTGCATACTTCGTTTTCAAATTTGTTGTTCTTAAAATGGTTTCTCAATAATGTAAGCTATACACCAGGTGTTGTACTATGAATCCACAATTCAAATTAATTCATTGACATAATTGAAAACTTAATATACAACATAACCATTTTTTCTATTTTGGCATGCACAAATTTGGTAGTGACCAATAGTGCTACATGATCATTTCTATATTTATATGGGCCACCTGAAGCATTCTAAAGATATTATAAATAATATTCTTGGTTAAAATAAACTAATGGAAACTATGAATGACATCTACAAAGATCTTGTTTGGTTGGAAACAAGTGTGCTTATAATATTTAAAATAAAATCATGGAAGGAGTGATCTTTGTGAGTGATTTCAAGTATGGGTAACATATATGTCTTTGAAACACATGGATTTAAACGAGGGAGCACAAGAAATGCAGTGTGTATCAAGATCCTCTTTAGGGTTCTAATTATGTTGCAAATAAAATAATATTGAATTTTAAAAATCATTAAACAAATCAAGTAGCAATTCTATTGGTAATCCTAACCCAAAACCCTAAAATATAATCCTAACACTAAATTTAACCATGAATATAATACTAAAATAACTTGTAACAGTCATAACCCTAACTCAAACTCAAACCTAACTCTAACACTCATAATAATTCTAAGTATAATCCTAACCCTAACACTTACAATAGTTCAAACTCAAACCTAACCCTACACTCTACACTAACATAACTTGCAACTTGACCTTGACCCTAATTAACTTCTAACATTAAGCCTTATCAAATCTTGATCCTAACCTTAAAATAATGTTTTCTTGTATATCCCTAACCCTGTCCCTAATATTGACTCTAACTATAATTGTGACTATAACCATAACCCTAATTTCATATATAACCCTAACTCTGACACTAATCATAACCATAATCCTACCCCTAAACCATAATCCTAAACCCAACCCTAAACCCTAGACCAAATACTAAACCCTAACCCTAACCATAATCCTAGTCCTAAATAAGACCATAACCCAAACATTAAACCCTCACCATAATGATAATCATAAACCTAAACCTTAAATCTTCATCCTAATTATAATGCTAAATCTAACCCTAATTTAAACCCTAACCATAATACTAACTAAATCCTTACCCTAACCATAACCACATAACCATGATACTCATTATTGTGTAAACCCTATCATAATCCTAACCCTAAAACTTAAAACGTGATGCTAATCCTATCCTTAACCCCAATCCAAATATTAATCCCAAACCCTAACCATAATCCTAAGCAATAACCCTACACCATAATCTCAACCCCAGCTCTAAATTCTAACCCTAAGTATAACTATAATATTAACCATGATGTAAACCCTAATACTAACTATAATCTTAATTCTAAATCCTAAAACCTAATATTAATCCTAACCCTAAATCCTAGTCCTAATAGAAACCCTAAACCTTAAGGCTAATCAAAATCCTACCCCTGACCATATAATCCTAATACAATATTATTATATATGAAAAATTATTTTATATATTCCATGTTGTGTCGCAACTACTACTAGGGTATATACATTTTGTCATATATTTAAAATACGTTGAGAGATATCCTTCTCGAGGTGTCAATTGCAGAAAGAGAAATTGATGAAAATAGGCACCTTGAAAATGACATCTCTCAATTAATGTATGTATGTATTGTGTAGTATGAAAAGGGGATGTCCTTAAAGCCTAGTTTTCCCCAATTCACAACACACGTTGGAATACAAAACCACCTCAATAAAAATCTTTTCAACACCACCTAGTAAGAAAAATGTTAATGCAAGATTTTCGCTCTTAGGGTTTTTATTCTTTGCTGGTAAGAAAAAAAATAGATGAACGAGACTAATATATAAATGACTAATCAAGATAAAGAGATGATATAATCAACTAAAAAGAAGATGAGAAGAGGATAAAAGTGAATTTGAGTGCACCTAGAATCAAAATAGGAGCAATGAAGACTCATATCTGAATTGTCGACTGCTGGAATCTCAAAAATACCTAGAACTGATAATCTGAGGTCTCAAGCCTCGTATATGTTTGCACTTTATATTTCACTAATTTTTGCAAGCTACAAAATGATTGAAACATTCAGTACCTAGAGTTTTCTACCATGACAAATTGCAGAACGTTTATCTCAATGCTAGGATGGCATAAAAGTTTTGACAACTGATTTTGGGATCTATTGCACCTGCAAATCTAATAAATGTGTGTGTGTCTGTGTGGCTATATAGGGGTTTGCCTTGGTTAACCCCCCCCCCTTTTTAGTGATTCTCACCTCCACGAATAGCCAGTATAACAGAGATAATGTGTGTAATGATCGTGAATCTAGATTATGTATAAATTGTTATAAGCTCAAGTACATAAATGCAATGTAAAGATCTACCCTAGTGTGATATAGTAAATCCTATATGAAAATGCAATCAATGTGTGATTGAGAGGATGTAAAAAATATATATCTAAATTAAGCACAAATATGTAGATCTAAAGATAACAAGAAATCATACCCAAATCCAAAGAGGAAGAGTACAAGCCAATCATCAGTAAATGAACTCCTAGTCATCATCATAATCCTTGTGTAGCTCCATCATAATGTTGAAAATATTTTGAATGCTTGAATTCTTGATAGAAGATTGGTGTATACTTGATGTAAAAGTTGCCACTTCATGAGCTGTCTTCAAATTGGGGATCCAACCTTGCAATTTCTTTCATCTTACCGAAATGAAGTGTGAGGCATGCTTCTATACAAAATCAAGAGATAGAACTAAGAGAATCAACTGTAAATTGTAATTCCCCACTAAATCGGCAAGATGGGGACCTAATTTAAATTTGGAATAAAAAATCAAGGTACATAATGTTTGAAACATTATGTACCTGGGTATAGAACATTTGAAACATTTTTTACCTGGGTGTAGAACATTTTAAACATTATATTTTACCCATTTTAGGCCCAAATCAGGACTGTGGGTCCCAGGCAATCAGGAGATGCAAGATTAAAACCGACTAGTTTTGAGGTTGAGACTAAACACCAAGGGCACAAATGGTAACTTAGGGCCTAAAAGATTAAATGAAATATTGGATTAGATAATAAATAGAGGAGCACACTTATAATAAGGGATTACCTTGATTTTAAACAAGATTGAACGGATAAATAACCCATATTTGAATTTAGATGTTCATTAAGTGCAATTATGAAGTCCAATTATGCAAACTATAACGAAAACACACTAAGGTAGGTGTTTAAAAATCATGAAATTGTACACCACTTAGGTGCTTACAACTTACAATGGTACATTTAGCCCCCGCTTCAGTGGTATGCGACACTATGTGCATATGCAAGCTAAAGTACAAGAAATTAGTAAATGAAAAGGATATCTCAAAGCCCCCGACATTAAATTCCTACAATAAAATACTAGGAAACACATTCTACAAAACCACATATTAGTTAAAAAAACATAAACCACCTATGATAAAGTTCGCGGGTAGTTATATGCCCCCTATTTTAGCTTGCTAACGAGGAAGGTGAAACATGGTATCATGTATACCACAATGAATTGTAAATGCAAATTTGTTAAAAAATTAATAAATAAGGTTCAATATGAACTCAAAATCTCCTAGAGATCATTTGGATAACTAGATAACTAAATAATGTTCTTAGTGCAATAAACGATGTGAAAATTAAAGCTCTATAGCTCAAGGTATGAATGATTAAGTGAATAGGTGTATTAAATGACATATATAAAAATTAAAACGAAAGTGAAAAAGAATGTAGAAAATAGAGAACTGGTGTAGGAGCACCTAGGTAAGGCTAGATGGTAACCTAGGGCTCCTAGTTATACTTTGGCTTGTAGTGGTCTTAGCCAAGCCACTAGTGAAATAATAGGACTAGATAGGTCCTAGGGTGTGTTGATTTGGTTAGAAGACCAAACTAGATCATTTGATGTTTAGGAAGAAATGGTTTGTCCAATTTAGGTAAGTGTTCCAAGAATGGTAGAACCATGGATTTTATGCTTACTAGAGTCTATGAGAGCTATTTTGAGGTCTAATATGCATAATAGTGCATTTGGATAAGTTTCATAGTGTGTTGACCAAGTTTGAGTGCAAGAATCAAAAAGTTGTAAAAGTTGTCAATGTTGTCATTGACAACATTGACAACATTTCTTGCAATTATGCATCTTCAATCATTTGGTTGTGTAACTATAGTAAACATTGGATTTGTGCCATGGTCAACTATATAAGGCCTCCCCTGACCTGTTTGTGGGGTTGGATGAAGTTTGGAAGTAAGTGTACGGACTGAGTAATTGAAAGATTGGTTACAGTTGACCATTTTGTACACATTTTAGGTTTTAATGGATTGAACTCTATACTGTGAATTGTGCATGGAGAATCTTATGTAATTAATTGTTTCTTCATGTGATTAGTTAGTGTGTTTGTTCTCATTTCATTGCTTTTTTAAATACTTTTGTTTTGTGCATTGTCGCTAGTCTGAACCAGTCAGGTTTTTGTAAATGGGGTCATAGCTCATAATTCCACCGTGGCACTTGTACAGGATCTTGGGATGGGTGAGGTGACTCCTTGTACTATATTTGTGGAGAAGGTTTTTCCCTAGAAATATTTTTTTCTATTTTTGTAGTGATTCCCTAGGCGAGCCAAAGTTGCATGGCTAGGGATCATAGTGAATTACAAAGGCAATATGAGTGATTGAAAGCATTGGTTGCTTCAATCAGAGGATGTGGAGAGGAGGAAATGTGTATGGAGAAGCCCCAAATCCAATGGGAAGTTCTAGTGATGAGTTCTTCATGGTGAAAACTAGAACCCTGATGGGTATGCTCAATGTATGGTGAAACCCTTAATTATAGGCTTGAAAATAGTAACCCTTTATACGGACAATTTGGGAAGGCAAGAAATAGAGAATACTTTAGGTCTTTGAAAAGGGTGTCAAAATCTGGAGTTATTTTTCTACCTTTTAAGGAGATTTGTAAGTTATATGCAAAAAGGTGCCTAATTAGGCTTAATGCTTATAGCTCTGTTTTGGTGAGTTTGAAGCAAGTTCTTGAACTCGTTTAGGGTTTCATTGAAATCTATGTTGTTAGGAATTTTGTTGGATTAAATTACCTTGTTTTAGCCCTTCCTCTCCATTGGTGAATAGTGATAGCCTTATTGGATCACTTAGTGTAGAAGAAGCAAGAAGACAATCATCGAGCATATAGATGGTTGAGTTGATTTCTTAGATGGTGTTGACAAGTTGAATATGAGTAGGATTTGAGAAGATAATCCTTGGGAGATTAGGGTTAGTTAAGAACCCTAATAGGATAGAGAAGAGGCCTATAGAGTACCCTAGGAGAAGATAGGGTTTTGAGCAAGACTTGTCATTACATCAAGCACTTAAATAGGAGTTTACCTTTATTCAAATTATGATTTTTATACCTCATATTTTTGTTCTTGTGAAGATGAGAGAAGACATTGAGGAGAAGGTTGATCATGTCTACACAAATTGATAACCTAATACAAGCAGTGGAGGATGAGTTATGTTGTTGCACCACTTATTTTGACTTTTTGTACTACATTTTGAATTTTGTATTATACAACACAGCAAGTTACTATTCACTGTAATACTGCCAAGTCGCCATGTACCCTCCAGGTCATTGTGTACCTTTGGAGGCATTTTGTACCCTCTTAGGTGATCTATACACTGGGAGGAATTGTGTACCCTCTAGGGTTATCTATGTCTTGGGAGGCATTCTGTACCCTCTAGGGCATTATGTAACCATAGATTAGAGTTTTCAATTTTTGATGCAATAATACTATGATGTGTGCAATGTTTACTGATGTCATTTCATTGTCATGTGATTGTAGGAACATTTGACCATGCAAGAGAATTATGGAGTGAGGATGATGTCATATCTTCAAGGATAGATGTGATCATTGAGTAGCAAGGATCAAGTGCTACTGAGACATGTGGCTATGTATTGGGTATACCATTTACCATCTGTGAGATTCCATAGTGAAGTTTTGATGGAACTAATGGAACAGTGGGATGAGGACACATCGACATTCTATATTCCTACTAAAGAGATGACTGTGACTTTTGAGGATTTGTACCGCATCATGTAATTGCCTATCTGAGGGAGGACAGTTAGATTAACAACCTCTCGATCAGATGTAGAGAAACGAAGACCATGTATACTATCTTGCTCAAGTAGATGCTAGGATACCACACATCACATATCACTAGAGGCATGTTGTAAACTATAGAGGATGTTCACTTGGTCAAGAAGTTGATGTCATGCACGAATATTGTAGTATTTACACCAGATTGCAGAGTGACCACTTTTCCAGCATGTCTCACTCATGTTGTTCAGAATACGGAGGAGTGACGTATTGCATACTATTAAGGGAGGAACATGCTTTCTCACTTGTATTATAAGTTAGGGAGGTATGTCTTCTGTCATTGGAAGAGCCTCTTCATATATACACTGCTACAAGTATGGGTGTTTGAGCATATCACCTCTACACGACTCATCAAATTCCCTATTGGTATATACCTAATAGACTCATGTGCATTTTATTATCTATTGGGTAATGTATGGTGATGGGGAGATCTATTGTATTGGAGGATCATCATCAATTGGATGCAAGAAATCAATATTATATGGAGACTATATCAGCGAATGGTGATATGGACTGACACATGTTGTCAGATGAGATGCGTGTAGAGAGACCGATGGCTAGAGGGATGAAACAACCACGTTGTGGTGTCATTCTATTTTGACAAAGTGAGGAGGCAGCTTGTCTTTCCATATGGTGAACCAAGAGTAGTACCCATTTATTCACAAGAACAATGGTCCAGACCAAGTCCTATGTCCCAATCGAGACCTACTTCAGATGAGATAAAGGATATTGAATCAACAATAGAGGAGGAATGAGATTTCAAGGTATCTAATGATATAGAGGATGTAGGGACACTCAAAGAGTACCTGAGATTGTGAGATATCATAGAGTTAGCATCATCTTTTTGATGGACTACCTTATGGGTGACCCGAGGCTATGGTTGAGGCTAGGGCTGCAAACACTCAGAGATGAGGAGCGAAGATAGAATATTGAGGAGGATAAGGAGACTAATGAGGATGAGTAGCATGGAGTTGAGGTTGAGGAGGCACCTACAGGGGAAACCAAGGAGGAGTTGAGGAGGAGTTTGATACCACCCCTTTGAGGAGATGGTCACGGAGAGCCTCTTCAGAGAATCCACCCTTGAGGGGATTACAAATGTGAGTGATGAGAGGGTAGCACGTCTATGCCCCCAACATCATCCTATAGTAAAACACCACATGTTCCATTTATTATCGATTATGGGTACCAAGAGAGAGATCCAAGTATAGAAATTGATTTAAGTATATTGATATATTTGTACTGTATGATATATATGATATTGATATAATTGAACTTTTTTAGTTGATAGTGATGGGTGGGATAACTTTGTAAGTCATGTAGTCAGGGATGTGGCCCTAGTAGTGCAGATCCCTCCATCATCACAGGTCACCAATGGACCACAACAAGAATTAGGGCAGCATAAGGATATATTTACACTCATGGGGATAGGGTTGGAGATGGGAAATGAGGAACGAGAGTGACTCTAGCACACAATAGAGAGTATTGAGAAAGAGCTAGCGGATGCTATCACAACCTCAAGGCAACTAGATGAGATGCACATGAGCTACGATGTTTCATTTGAAGATATGAGATACAAAGCTCATCAAGTATATATTCATGTTTGATGGCATCTCATAGGCACTCATCTACCCCACAATCTTCATCCCATCGTGGGCCAAAGGGCTCAGGGACTCATCATCCCATTGATGAGAAATGATGAGATATTTATGTTTGTATTTTGATCTAGGTCATGTTTTAAACAATGATGACCATGTTATTTTATTATTTCACACACATACATATATATGATGTATAGATGTTCTATATGGTTGTAGTTACTTTAATACCATAAACAATGTCTAGTTTTTGCTTATGGTTAAAATAATGCAAACATGGTGATGAATATGTATGTCTAATTTTAATGTCAACATTATTGATCTAGGAACTAATGCTATAATTATTAAAATAATATACATGTGATTTAATTAAAAAAATATTGATTAAATGCAACTATTGATGATATAATGCCCCCATGCAAATAAATGAACATGCAATATAGTTAAAATATTGACTAAACACAGATTTATCAAACATGGAACATGGAAAGAATTAAGAAGTATGCTAATACCATTAATTAATATCTTAATCAAAATGAAAAAGAAATCACACAATTGAATCCAAGCCAAAGTGGATGTATGTAATTTTTGTAATGAACAAAGCAATATATGAAATAGAAAAGCAATCACTTAACTATCTAACACACATGCTTTAATGAATAAATAATAACATCCAACTTAATCTAAAAAATGAAATAAAAGGAGGGAGAGAGAGAGAGAGAGAGAGAGAGAGAGAGAGAGAGAGAGAGAGAGAGAGAGAGAGAGAGAGAGAGAGAGAGAGAGAGAGAGAGATGTATAACATTTATAGGGTCTTTAAGGGTGTACCATTCATATTTGTTATATTATATGCACCAGAACCATAGATTTAAGTAATGAAGGGACCAAGCCAATCAGGACTAAATTTTTCTTTTTCTCTAGGTAGGGCATTAACATTGCGTTGATTTTCATAAAGAACTAAATCTCCTACTAAAAAGGATTATTCAATAACCTTTTCATTATATCACCTTTGTGAAGATTTATGATATGCTTGAATATTTTCAAGAGAATTAATATGTTATTTGTCAAGCATTTCAAGTTGTTGAAGGCGTTGGTGTCTATAAGTATCATTATCAATGAGGCCCTTAAGAGAAATCTTCAGCAAGGGGATTGCCAACTCTAAAGGCATAATTGCATTTGCACCATAAACCAAGTTATAAGGAGTTGTTCCTATAGTCATACAAATAGTTGTTCTATAAGCCCATAAATCATAGGTTAACTGAGTGGTCCAATCCTTTCCATGTTTATTAAAAATTTTACGAAGGATTTGCTCAATTATCTTATTATATGTTTCAACTTGTCCATTATATTGAGGGTAATACAGTGTAGAAAAACATCATTTAATGTCGTATTTTTCAAGAAACTTCATTACATCCTTATTTTTGAAAGAAGTACCATTATTAGACACTATGATTGAAGGGATACCGAATGGAGATATAATGTTATCATGTATAAAGTTACAGATAGTGTCATATGTAGTATAACAAAGATAAACAACTTCTACCCATTTAGTAAAATAATCAATAGATATTATTATATAAGTATGCCCTTGTGATGAAGGAGGAGTTATTTTCCTAATAAGGTCCAAGCCCTATAGATTAAATGACCGTGAAGCTACCTGAGATTAGAGTTCATGAGCGGGAGTGTGAATCAAAGTCTTATGTTGTTGACATTGATGACATATTTTCACAAAAGAGAAAGAATCTTGTTCCATAGTTTCTAATAATATGTTGGATCTAATGTAACTTGTTAATTAAAGATTTTCCACCAAAAATCCCCCCCACAAGAACCTAAATGAGCTTCTTCAAGGCCCACGGGAATCTCAGTTTTGTCAAGGTATCGTAAAAGAAAACAATAAGCCTATCTATAAAGGACATTGGGTAGAATGATGTATTATATAGAAAGTTTTCAAATTCGTGCTCTAGCGTTTCTTGTAGTTGATTCATGGAATGCACCATCTTGTAAATAATGAAATATGTGAGAATACCATTCATCTGAATCAAGAGTAAAGCAACAAGTAACATGACTAGGGCCTTTAGAAATAGAAGGATCCACAAGGTTATGTACAGTAAATTGGTAACTTCCAGTGTGATCGTCAAATGAAATAAGAGAAATTGTTGGTCCAATGAGAGGGGGGTGAATAAGACAAAATCAAACTTAAACACTTAAAACTTAAATCATTGATTCACTCGGTAACACTGAATATAGTAATAACTAATCCACCAAACAACTTAATAACTTAAATAGCCATACATCTCAAATATGTAAATCAATCATTCAAACTCATTAACATTAGATTAACACAGTTGACTTTAGATTTAACTTAGTTGACACCAGATTTAACTGGGTTGACACCAAATTTAATGAGGAAACCCAATTTGGTAAAAACCTCTATGGGAATTGTGACCCACAATAAAAAAAAATTGCACCCTTTTGAAGTACGTTCGGTTAAGAACTTATCCTATTAAAGATTACAAACACATTTTATAAATGTGACCCTGTTAGGGTATTTACCTTAGATATATTAAGATCTTCACCCTTTTAGGAGTGTCCCTTTTAGAGGTCTTTAAACACTCTTTTGGAATGTCACCTACTTCTAGGTTTTACAAATAGGATGGTTAAATCCACTCGGCTAAGAGATTTCTCTGTTACAAATACTAATAAGCAACAATACAAAATTGATCTATAAATATAGCAACTACCTTTTCTTGTGTCAGATTCTTTGTGCTCAATTGAATACTAGCATCACATACTCCATTGATCTCTTTCTCAGACTGTAGGTTTTTAATCTTTGTTTCTCTATTCTGATCGGTAAATGTTGTTCTGCAACTTCTTCTTCTCTATTCAACTCGCCAACAACATAATCTCTGTTAATTTATCATTCTTTATATAGACATACTTTTGCCTCTTAATCTCCTTAATTAGATTTTCCATCATTTGCACTCTGTCGTTCGATCTTCTTCATAAATCTCAAAACTCGGTAAACCACTTCACTTTTACCTCGGAACTTGTACTTTTCTTGGAGCTCTCATAATTTGGTTTAACTGCTTGATCTTTGCCTTAGATCTTCTCATTGAATTTTCACATTTGTAGATCTTCTAAAAAACTTCATTTAATTCATATCCTCATCTAGCTCATCATCGCTTTGCATTAAATACGATCTTATCATTATTTACAATCAATATCCTATACTCGGTAAAACTTTATTTGCAACTCGGTAACTATATTCATTCAATGCTCGGTGTCTAACTCATCTTTGATGCTTGATGCTTGTCTTTCACTCAGTGCTCGGTAACTATGACAAACTTACATAACTTTCTATATTTACTGACTGACTTTGTCTAGTGCGGTAAAGTAACTCTTTCAGTCATAGCTTTAACTCTTTGCGATTTCAGACTTAATCAATCAATTTTACCGATTTGATAACATCAAATATATAGTAGAAAAAAACTATATCACTATTACTTCATCATTTTTTGGTCTGTATTTTTCACCCATTTAACGTCTCCTCTTAAGATATGGTAACATAATAAAAATCAATTAATCATTTTCTTTACATTAATGACAAAACAAAAATTGATCTACCATTTCTACAATCATGATACTCGGTATCACTCAGTCTTCATCATCTCCATAAGATCTTCATCAGTTGACAGTAGCACTTTCCATCACATCAACATGTCTATTATCTTTCCTATATAGAGCTAATAAAAAAAGATCAAATTTTTTTTAGCATCGTTAAGGATAGGTCACGATGTTGAGAAAAATCAAAATGCTTATTTTGATAATTACCATTAATTTATTTCACAACTAATTACGAGTCTCCAAAGATGTGAATATGTTTCACATTAAGGGATATAGCCGCATTTAGTCTAGCGATAAGAGCTTCCTATTCAACAATAATATTAGTGCAAAGGAAATTAAGATGGTAGGATAATAATATAACACTAGCATCATAGCCAATTTGACATCTAGATCGATAAAAGTATAACTCCCATGTGTTATCAATATCTATGCAGAGGAAAAAATCATCAGGAAAAGAAGTTGAATTAGAAGTAGCGTCGGGTAAAAAAGATTCAACCAAATGATCAATCAAAGCTTGTCCTTTGATTGCTTTTTGAGAGATCAAATTCACTTAACATCATCACCCAATTTGTGAGTCATTCTGAGATATTAGTCTCAGAGAAAAGACAGTTTAAAAGATTAAAAAATATGAGAACATGAGTTTCAACATTAAGGAGACAATGTCTTAGCTTTTGGGCAGCAAATACCAAACTAAGGCATTGCTTTTCTATCAGAGTGTATCAGATTTCATAGTCAAGCAAAGTATGAATTATGTAAAACAAAGGTCACTCTTTTCCATTTTGATTATGTTGAGCTAAAACAAATTCAAGAGCATTAGAGGAAGTAGAAATGTATAGAAGAAATGGTTGATTAGGTAAATCTGGTTGTAAAATAGGAAGATTAACAAGATATTGTTTAAATTCGTCAAAGGTTTTTTGACAGTCTTCATTCCATGAAAAGGTGTTATCCTTTTTTAAAAATGAAGTGAAAGGACTTGTTCAATCTGCAAGGTATGACACAAATCGATGAATAGCTTGAATTTTTCCTTTCAAACTATAAAATTGTGATATATTGCAGGGGGTGGCATATTGATAATAGTATCAATCTTATGTGTATCCACTTCAATTCCCCTATTTAAAATTATGAATCCAAGAAGTTTTCACTATCCATACCAGAAGCACATTTTGGGGGATTCAAGCCATGTTATACTTACAAATACGTTCACAGATATGTCTAAGAATATGAACATGGTATGTGCAAGAAATAAACTTGGCTAAAATGTCATCAACATTATCTTCTAGAATCTTGTGGATATAATCATGAAAGACAACTGTCATAGTACGTTGATAAGTAGCACCAACGTATTTCAATCTGAAAGGAATAACAACCCAACAAAAGGTTCCCCAAGCTGTCATGAAAGCAATCTTATATTAACCTTGAGGAGGAATGAATATTGATTATAAATAGAAAAACCATCCATGAAGGATAATAAAGCATGTCCAATTGTAGAATCCATTATTATGTCTACGTTTGGAGGATGAAAATCATCTTTTAAAGAAGCCTTATTGAGATCACAAAAGTTAAAGCACATTTAAATCTTATTCTCACCTTTAGACAGAGCCACAATGTTTGAAATCCAAGGAGAATAATAAATAAGATAAATAAATTCAGCATCAAGAAGTTTTTCAACTTCAACTTTCACAAGTAAAGCAAATTTAGGGTTCATTTTTTGAAATTTTTGCTTCACCGGTTTTCTATTAGGAAGAAGGACAATATTGTGAGTCACAATCTTGGAGTCAATGTAAGGCATATCAAAATACGTCCAAGCAAATATACCAGGAAACTCATGAAGAAGGGATGTAATCTCTTGTTGTTCATGCTCATTTAAGCATTTTCTAATTTTGATCACTTTAATTGTAAGGATCCATTTGCACATTAATGGTATCACTAATCAAGATATTACTTTGTTCAGGGATAACCATAGGCAAAAGAAACTCATGTATATTTTCAGGATAAATGTCTTCCCCAAAGTATGCTTCCACATTTGAGCAATAAGGAAAGTCATGATTATTATGATAACAAGGAAGATTGTCATAAGATCCTAAGAATTATGCCAAGGAGTTATCAACACTAAAAATGTCAAGGGAAGGTATCACATAAGTGACATCATCATCAAAGAGATGAGGATTAATAAGAGAGACACATTCAAAGACGAAGTATTAACATTGAGAGAAGGTTTGTGGGATTTCTTATGCGACTTGAAAGGATTGTACCCTAGTCCAAAAGAATGTTCATTTTCATCACTTCCCACTTGGACTTGAATCCTTGTTCATGTATTCCACATCCATTACCACTAAAGCCATGTTTAGTTAGAAGATGATAACCAGGACCATAACAAGAAACCATATCAAAAAGAGATAACGGTGCTTCATAAGTCACTATGTCATAAAAATTAGGTTTGGAAAGAGTTTTGAGAGGCTCATTAGAATTTGAAGCAACAAATATTTTTTTATAAAGTTGATTAGGAAGAGATGAATTTTTCTTAGATTCATGATTGAGTTCACTTTGTTTAGATTCCATTTATGAAAGATTATATTCTCCTATGAAAGAGGGTGTAAAATCCAAGGATCCCCAATCATCATCCAAAAGGACACTAGTAGGACAAGAATTATTTTGATGAGGTGAAGGTGTCTCTTGTTGAACCAGAGTAGTAATAGGTTTAGCATCAGATTCAATATGAAAACAATTTTGTAATTTATCATTACCATTAAGAGTGTACATAATATCATTGTAAATGAACTTCACTTTGCGATTAAGTGTTGAAGGGATGACATGCATAACATGTAACCATGGTCTACCCAAGAGGAGATTATAATTAAGAGCATCGAGAATGTCATGAATGGGAGTAGACAAAATGATAGGACCCACTTGAATAGGTAAAGTGATAATACCCAAAGTTTGTTTTAAAACATTATCAAATCCACAAATAGGGATATAATTAGGTTTGATTATAGAAATGTCCACTTTTATCTTGTGTAACAAGTTAATACTATAAAAATTAAGTCCCGAACCATTATCAATTAATGTATGATGAATAAGATTAACATTTATAAGGACACCAACCATAAGAGAATCAAGTTGATCTTAAATATCCTTAGGAGGTAACGCATCTTGAGTAAGAACAGTATGAGCTTTAGTATCAGTTCATGCATACACTCCAATAAATAAGTTATATTGGTTTGCACGGGAGATGAAATATACAAGTTTGTTAATGCTGGTTTTAACGTGTCATGTTAAGTAGGGGAAGTTTGAAGAATTTCCCAAAGAGATATCTTGGTCGTAGTAGCACGTAATTATTCTACCAAATCATACTCCTTTCCAAAACTTAGAGGAATATGAGGTGATGGAGGAAGCATAGGTTGAGAAATTAGAAGAGGGTTAAACACAACTAGATTGGTAAGTTGATGATTGTTCCTTGTATGATAAGTATGAGCAATTGCATTATAATTCTTAATAAACTCCAAAGGAATTTTTCATTTCTCTTTCATAGTTATGATTGGTTTGTTTGGAGTTTGAAATGAAGTTTCTTCATTGCAACCTTTAACAACAATCATAGTTTTATTTATTGGTTAAGGATTATCTTGAGCAAGGTGAACAACTATCTTTGGTTTTTCAAAATTATTAATATAGCCATTCACAGAAAGCAAGTTAAGTAATTTTTGGTAAAAAGGATGGTCTAAGAGTCATAAAGGAAGATTGAATAAAGATGAAGTCATCAAGAGCTTCATCTAACATATCAAAGGCATCACTACTAAATGACTCATTAAATTCTCTAAAATCCTGGATAAAGAAATTAGACATTGTAAAATAAAACTATGACTAAACAAGCAATGAAAATAGAAATGCAATATGTTTTTTTTATAAAAAAAATTATAAAATAAACATGAAAATACAGTGAAATGTAAAGTAATGGAACAAAAAACACTATGTTTTTGTTCTTCTTTTATAATTCAAAAATATGCATGCAAGATCTAACTAACCAAAACAAAAGGTATAATGCATGAAAGAGACAGGTTTGCTAAAATATATAGTATGAAAAGGGGATCACCTTAAAGCCTAGTTTTCCCCGATTCACAAGGCATATTGGAATAGGAAACTGCCTCAAGAAAAATCAGATCAACACCAGCTAAAAAGAGGGATGCTAATGCAATATTTTTTCTCTCAGGATTTCTATTCCTTTGTTGCCAAGAATCGAAAAAGGGATGAATAAGACCAATATTTGAATTACTAATCAAGATAGAGAGATTATCTAATCAACTAAAAAGTAGATGTATAAGGAGATAAAAGTGAATTTGAGTGCACCTGGAATCAAAATAGGAGAAGTGAAGACTCATATCTGAATTCTCAACTGTCGAAATCCTGAAAAATACTTGTAACTAATAATCTGAGATCCCGAGCCTAGTATCTATTTGCACTTTCAATTTCACTAATTTTTGCAGGGTACAAAACAACTAAAAATGTTTTATACCCAAGGTTTTATGCTGGGACAAATGTTAGAATGTTTGTTTTAGTGTTGGGATGCCATAAAAGTTCTAACAACTAATTGTGTGGTCTGTTGCACCTACAAATCTAAGAAATGTGTGTGTGGGTGGCTATATAGGGGTTTGCCTTGGTCAAACCCACCAATTTGTGTGATTCCTACCTCCATATATAGCAAGTATAATATAGATAATATGTGTAATTCTCATAAATCTAGAGTATGTATAAATTGATACGAGCTAAAGTGCATAAATGCAATGTAACGATCTACCCTAGATGATAGAGTAAACCCTATATGAGAATGTAATCAATGTGGATTGAGAGCATGTAACAAATATTGATATGAAGCATAAGTATGTAAAACTAAAGATAACAAGAAATCATACCCAAATCCAAAGGGAAGAGTACAAGCCAATCATCAGTAAATGATCTCCTAGTCACCATCATAATCCTTTTATAGGTCCATCATGATGTTGAAAATATTTTGAATGCTTGAATGCTTGATAGAAGATTGATGTAACCTTGATTCACAAGTCCTCACTTCATGGGGTGTCTTCAAATTGGGGCTCATACCTTGCAATTACTTTCATCTTACCAGAATGAAGTGTGAGGCTTGCTTTTATACGAAATTGGGAGATATAATTGAGAGAGACGACTATAAATCTTAATCCTCCACTAAATTACCGAGATGGGGACCCAATTTAAATTTGGGCTCGAAACTTGGGGTATAGAACATTTAAAATGTTTAAATGTTTTGTACCTGGGTAAAAAAATATTTCAAATGTTTTGTTCCACCCATCTTAAGCCCAAACAAGGACTTTGGATCCAGGGCAATCAAGAGATGTGGGATTAGAGCCGACAACCAGTTTCAAGGTCGAGACATAATTCCAAGGCCGTGAATTGTAACATGGGGCCTAGGAGATGAAATGAAATATTAAATTTGAGAAGTAGATGATAACACTTAGAAATAAGGGCTTACCTTGATTTTAAACAATATTGAAGGGATAGAGGACCCATATTTGAATTTAGGTGTTCATTAAGTGTAATTATGAAGTTTAATTATGCAAACTATAATGAAAACGCACTAAGATAGGTGCTAAACAATAATGAAATTGTACACCACTCAGGTGCTTACAATTTACGATGGTACACATATATACATACAT
>MU223619.1:215781-244954 GCA_018584345.1 Thuja plicata | reverse complement strand
AGTTTTTTGCTAGTTCCCTAATGAGACCAATATCCACATATACATCAGGCACAATTAACTTAGCCATATTCAAATCCCATGGATTGCAAATTGGGACTGGTTTAACCCTATTATTCCAAAAATAATGTAATAAAGTACTACTAGAGTAGTTTGGGGTTACCGGATTTCTGCATCACGACCACTTGTCGCTCCATTCTTCCCAATCCGCGTTGTTTGTATTCAGAGTCCCAGGCAGCAATTCGACAAATTGTTCTGTGTATTTCTTTGGTGCGACTTCCTTCTTCTTCCCAGACCCTTGTGAGGTGGTAGGAACAATAGCTTGACTCATCTTGCTTCTCTTTTGAATTTTACAGTCTCAAAAACAAAGCTCCAAATCAACAAGCTTATTACTCTTCGCAGAAAAACTCAGAATGCAGAAATGAGAGTTGTACAGAATCCAACTCAATCATTTACACTTATAGCCATTAAGGATTGTGTCTTGTTAACTTGAAAGCCAAATTCCTGCACTTGAACTGTCACAAAGATTTCATTCTGTCATTAATGCTGCGATCAACTTGCACTGTTTGATCCTAGCTGGAAGAGAGAGTGTACGCTTTTTTCCATATGGCACTCGTCAGCTTGAAACTTGCCAGCACATTACACTTTATTCACTTTTAGAAATACCCTTGCGAGTGAGCGACGCATCCCTTTCATTCAGCCGGTCGCATACTCGCCATCCATCCTCACTCAACTTTTCATCTTCTGCGAGTGAGCGATGACCTAGCTCTTGACTTCATCTTAAGTCTATCGCATACTTGTTGTCTTTCATGCTTTGGCTTTTGGGTTCATGCGAGTGAGTGATGCTTTTAATTTTTACTCGTTGCACGCTCGCGAGCTAACATTTCATGTCACCTGAATCTTGGCGACTGAGCGACTGCGCATATTTTCTTTCAGTTATTTCATCATCGCACACTCGCTGGCTGTTCAGAATGCACTTTTTGATTTGGGCGACTGAGCGACGCATTCCTTTACTGCATACTTTTTCTGGTCGCACACTCGCTATCCTTTTACTCTAGCTTTTATCTTATGCGCGAGTGAGCGATGGCATCGGTTCTTTAACTCGTCGCACACCCGCGGGCTCACAAATTTCACTTCATTACATACTGCGAGTGCGCGACGTCTTCATTTTTTCCTTTGTCGCCCACTCGCGAGCTCTTTTCTGATCATCTTCATTGACTGGCGACTGAGCGATGTCCTTCCTTCTTTGCTTGTCGCATACTCGCGAGATGACCTCTGATCACCTCAAAACATCAGCGAGTGAGCGAGGTATTGAACAGTCTCTTTAGTCGCTCGGTCGTAGACCTTTAAGAACTTTGAGAAATGCCTGTGCGACTGTGCGATGCATCTTCATATCAGTGATTTATACCTTCATCACGCACTCGCACTACAAAATACAACCAAGTTAGTTCCTAGGCGAGTGGGCGACATCTATAGGACATGACCTCGTCGCGCACTCGCGCAACTTAAAGACATTAACATAAAACAATGAGTGGGTGTGCGACTATTTCATTTTAAAATATGAACCCGTTCACTCGCACATAGACGAAAACTTGACATAAATAGCTCACGACTGCGCGATTCTCTTTTAAAACAGCTCATCGCCCACTCGCGTGACTTAAAGACTTTGAGTTAAACAGATCGCGATTGCGCAATGATCTTGATTGACAACTCATCGCATACTCGCGCAACTTAGAGACACTTATAAAAACCCGACGTGACAAGGTGAGCAGACATAAAGTATGACTTAAAAAGGGTTTGACCTCTTTTGCGCGGTAAAGCACAAGATTTGAAACCAAGAAAGCCCAGGAAAAGCAAAAGACCAAGAGATTCAAAAAAAATTCAATGCAGTGCTAACATCGGTCAACACTTCAGTTAGTCCTCGGTGATAAGTAACTGTTCCATCGCTGTGACTTCAATTGTCATCGGGATCTCCATCCTTGTCTTCTCCGTCGGGCAGCACTGAAATTCTTTCCGTCAGGTTACTCTGTGCTTTGCTCATCGGGCAACACTGTAACTCTGCTCGTCACTAATGTTGTGCATTAGCTCATCGGGTAACACTGTGACTCTGCTCTTTTACTCTAACCGTCGGTGTGCACTCCGTTGGTGTATGTAGTCACTTAGTGAATACTTGACTTGTATGCATTATTGATAGCATAGCCTTGTTTCATCGGTTCTTTGGAGTATTTGGCAGTATTTTCATGACCATACAGATTATATCAAGTTGACATCAATGAAAATACAATACATTAACTGATTTAATGTCTTGCATGATCGTCATCTTAACATCTTCAAACATTCAATCAGTTACATGTCATCAATCTCTCCCTTTGGCATTGATGGCAACATACTACATTATCATACTATACTATTATTAATACAATATGAAATATACAGTTTCATCAAGCTTTCCTAATGTAACTATTAGAAATGTATGGCTATCGGTAATCTCAAATAGCTTTGATTTGATTCTTGCAGCTTTCTTTCTGTCTTCAATCCCTTCACTGGATAGATGTAGAATCTTTACTTCTCTGATGTGTTGTGTTCTTCTTCTGTGTCAAGCTCTCTCCCTTTGACTATATACATCCATGTATATACATACATACATGTATACATGTGCACACACACACACACATGCATATATATATGTGTGTGTGTGTGTGTGTGTGTGTGTGTGTGTACATATATAAATACACACATGCGCACACACATGCACACACACGCGCGCACGCGCACACACACACACACACACACTTGCATGAATGCATAAATAATTTCTATGCACAAACTTAATCTAATGTAGAGTGCACACATATTTTCTAATTTGCATGCTTTAATGCTTCTTTCTCTACTATGTGGATTGGTGGTATTAATGAATACCTTACAAGGTTGTCAAATCTTTGGGAGACAAGTCCTCCTAGATCAACCCCGAGAAAAGACTAATTTATGGTCGTGTGAACAATTGAGAATATGAATCTTTAGTTGTGCAAATGCTCTAGAATGATAATGTAGATTTTGATTCGTCAATGCATCAATAGAAGTATTCCCATCACGCTACTTTCTTAAATGAAAATGACATTTGAATAATATTTATGGTTGACACATGAATATAATTAAATGACTTTTAATACACAAACACAACAATAAATCAAGCAAATGTGTGTCGAGTCATCCAATAATAGTTGGTTGGAAGAGGAAAGAACTTTGAAATTTAAATTTAAGCATTTAAATTTTGAGGGGTTTGATCTTACCCCAATGGTATTGGTCAAGGACAAAGAGGTACTATAATCAAGGTGGAGGTGGAATATTTAAGAATAAATGCATGGGCAAATATAATCATTAGGCAATTGAGTTGAATGTGTCACAATATACAAGTATATAGATAGTAGGGGGTAAATGTATGGGGATGGGTATAAAGGTGAGTGTAATAAATAGATAGTGTATAGGTAAATGTGCAACTTCATAAAAGGATCAAGTGGAATGTTTGGAAGTATGTATAAATGAGGATAGGGAAAGATTGAAGAATGAGCCCGACTTTGAATAAGATTACACCATTTGTGGATATTTAATTGGATCGAGACATTCCATAAAAATGGGTCTATAACTAAATGTGATTTGGCATTGGTATGCAAAATTCATTATTTATTTTACTCTCATTTTGAGGAAAAATGCCTAAACATCAAACTAAACAACATAGCTTACAAAGGGGGTCACTTACTTTTTTTTCTCATTTTTCTCTTTATATCTCATGAGTTTTTTTTTTCCAATTCTCTTTATATCTCATGAGGTTTAGTTCACTAGATAGCCATGAGTATTTTAAAGTGCATGTGAATCATAGAATAATAGTGTGTCCCAAATTATGTAAACAAACAAAAAATGAATGTTTACAAATTTAAACATAAAAGGATGTCAAGGTTCATATGAAATAATATCCCACCAGATTTCTTTATGTTAGTCCACCCTTTAAAATATAAGAAAATGTATGAAGAGTAGCTTTTGTATTACTACTGAAAGACATTGAATACAAGTTTTTTTAGCTATCTAGTAAACAAGGAAAATAAGAAATAGGTAAGTTTAGAAGTTTTTTCTTATTCAAAGAGTGATGTAACTAGTTACCATGTTTCATATCAGACAATGTTAGTGCATTAACCAATGTGGGTTTTTTCTAAGCACAATTATGAATCTTTGTGTACCACATGTCAGTACTCAAAAGCTTGACTATAGGAATGTTAGTACCAGTACATGCCAATTTAACTGGTTGCATCCATGGGATGAAAGGAACTAAATAAAGGGGAAGATAATACATAAGATATGTTTAGAAAAATAATGCAGGTTGATCAAATCATTTCCTACATAACATTGTAAGAGAAGAGTATGCAAACAAGCTTGTAGAATAACCATATGAAAATATAAAAAACATACTATATGATAACACAATATATACTTTGGGAAAATCACTAAGAGGGAAAAAATCATCCTCCAAAAGCACCCACACTCAATGTATTGTTTAGCATGGAAGCATATAATAAACTTACAAGGTATAGTTAAATACTTATAAAACATTAAGCTCCTCTAATGCATCTTCCATGTGTCCAAGAATGTATCCACACATCTCATCCCATGCTTCACATACACTCTTCAAAATAAATCTCAATATAAAAATGACAACCAAGCTAAAATCACAAACTAGCCACTAGCTAACCAACCAACCTCAACCACTAAACATGTGCTTGCTTTTATTGAATCAAGCTCACAAGAAACTATTACTCCAAATGAGATTTGAAGGTTTTCATTAGTATTCAAGCATTTAAATTGCCAGTTGGTAACAGAGTCAAAGACAGACTAGTCGGTATGATCACCGAGTACAGAGTTAAACGAGAGCACTGATAATGCGCAAAGTTAACCAAGTGCAATGATCACTGAGAAGACAAACTTATCAAGTAGCAGTGTACATCGAACACACAGTTTACACCGAGATACACAAGAAACACCGAGCATCGAGAGATAGTATTTACCGAGTAAACCATCGGTTACATAAAAGTTTGAATTGGCACATCAATCTAGGTAAATACTTTTTGTCGAGCTGGATAATAGTTTACATTGATCAAGGAGAACATTGATTATGGATACACACATTAATTATTTATATCTCCTATGTATAGATGATCAAGGTGAATTTTGTATACCGTTGATCTTAGGTTTTCTAAGATATTGTAAAACCCTAATTATGTCAAGAGGTTTGATATATGTAAAGGTTAGATGTCATTTTGTAATGTATGTTGATCAAGTAATTATCAAGTAGCCGCCATACTACAAAAATCAGGAGATCGGACAAGGGTTTTTAGAACAAGGACTACATTGCAGTATTAATTTTACAGAACAGAGGCAAGGCTACCAAGCAGTACAAAAGGTATTATCGGTCATAGTAAGGTGATACAGTTATTGTACTTAAAGGATTTATATTCACAATAGTGAGATTGTAATTTATTCATATCACACGTTTTGTTACTTTCTAACAATTGTAACAATCCTAAAATCTCCTAACAAAGTAGACTTAACTGTCTTTGTATAAATCTCTTAACAGAGTGCACACATACTTTGTGTTGCTAAATCCTCACATGAGGTGCATCTAATCAATCTTATTGTTACTCCTAACAGGGTAAGCTCTCAAAAGTGATCAATCTTTGTAATCTCTAACAAGCTACTTTATTACTGTTGTAGTGAAGCTTTGTGGGTCTCATCCCACCACAGTTTTTACCTTCTAACAAGGGTTTTCTACGATACCATAATACTAGTGTCACGTGTACTTAACTTTCATGTATGTTTTATTGTTTGGATTACATGCATTTATATTTCAGTAGTACATTACATGTTTGGTGAAAGCAATCTACTCAGTCGGTTAAAATAGTATTTGATTACAAAGATTTGTTTGAAAGTTTTTAAGGGTACTGATATCTTGTATAGCTCTCAGTAAAGCTCTTCTTATAGCATCCCTGAACTATCATAAAGACGTTGTAAGACCTGGTTAGTAAGTCTCGTGTTGAGCCGTGTGAAGGCATGTTAGGGCAGATTTCAGGCAGTAAAGTGTTAGGTTCAAGAGAGAATTTGAGCACTGGTTCAAGCACAAGCAATGACAGACAGAGAAAAAGGAATGGCAGATCCAGAAATGCGAGATTATACTGCTGCACGAAATGAAGAGGCAAGTTTCACAAATTTCTTTGCCCAGAATGAACAAGATTTTACTTTAAGAGAAACTAATGCAAATGTTTTAGATGACACTGATATAGGATATAGATTTGCTGATCAGAACTTTATTGTTCCTAAGATTAAACCTTCTAAGATATATAAAGATATTCCTAAGGGTTTAAGGGATGTATTTTCTTATAAGAGTTTTAGTAGATGTAAAGTTGTTGAACTCCAGCATACTGTTACTAATGGGACTGAGAAAGGTCTTAAACTATTCACTGTAAAAGAAATAGGTGAATTACAGAGACAAGCCAAAGTCAGTCCTAAAAACTTTCAATATATGCATTTGTCATATGTAAGGATTGGTGTATTAGGTCATTACCTCAAAGGTTTTCCCATCATTATAATGATGCTATTAAAGGATGTCATAATTACAAACACCTCTCATGCCCTTCTTGGAGGTGCTTGTGACACAATGTCAAATGACCCTATTTTTATAGACTACACCTTAGATTATTCTGTCAGTCTAAAAGATTCAAACCTAGACGATGTCCTGACCTATGAGTTCAAGACCAAGAATGCATACTTCAAGGAATTATCTATAGATCATACCCTGACTTTTCTGGTCCACTATCAAATATTCAACAAATCATTACCTTTGATGTTGAACCAAGAAAAGCCATGAGTCCTGAAGAAGCCTTGTCCACTATTTGGAAATCCACTAGTCCAACCACAGAGTTACGAGCCCCATATGTTATAAAACATAAAGATATCAAGATGCCAATTTAATGGGCACTTGAGTTATGGAGCAAAGATGCTCATCCTGACAAACCTGCTCAGTTACAAGGGATTAATATCCAAGAAACTGATAAATTTGCAATACTTAACTTTGCAAATCCAAAACTTTCCCACTCTCAGTCTACCAGACATACTACTCGTGAACCTGTGATACAATCTTGACCTTCAGTATCTATCAAACCTGCTCCAGGAATGGAGTCTTTATTTACTTTTCTGTATATGCAATCTACACTTCCCAAACCATCATCTCAGTTTGGTAGTGATACCTCTTCCTGTTCACATGTACATTTCTTTGAACTAGAAGATGGTAAATTAAAATGTGATAATTGTAGTTTTGTCTTTTCCACTGGAAAAGCTCGAATGATGTCTGGCCGTTCTGTTACTTTCCCTGAGCTAGATAACCAGAATGAAGAAGCAATAGAAGTTACTTCTCCTGTAGGAAAATCTATTACACTAGGATTCATTCCTTCATTCTATGATTTTCTACAAATTGATCCGACTAGTAAATACCAAATTGACTTTTGGGCTCAGCGTGTCTCTCCCATTGGATAATCTCAGGTCTCGTCCCAGAGTAAGTTGCTTAACTGGAATAATCTTTGTACCCATAAACATATGCTTCTTACCAAAGATATTAAACACCAGCAACTGCTATAGACCATAGCCCAAGATAAGCAATATGCTAGCACCTAAACCAATGCGCATAAAATCCTTGCTTTTATCCAACATTTAGAAGCCCGTGTTACCAAGGAATGGCAGGATGATGTCCTTAGCTTTATCCGTCAACTTCGTACTGACTTCCATGAGTTTAAGAAACATGCTGAAGCATGGTGGGCACAACAATTAGCCTTCCAACAATCCCATGAACAACATGTCAAAGTTCTACGTTTTGAAGTCAATACAGTTGTCCAAACTGTCAAACGTATTGATGTAATCTCACAGTCTACCAGTCAACAGTCTCTTCATGTTGAGACCACTATTTTAAAAGAATCCACTAATATCAAATCACATATGGATGAAATAGCAGACAAGCTACAAAACTTGTCTATCCAACCAGCTCGACCTGTCAAAACAATGAATTTCCCAGATAACTCAGCAAGTTATCTTCAAGCCCAATATAAAGGAAAAGGGATAACCATAGATCTACCTGAACCAGAAATTGAAAGGGTCTGGGTAACTGCTACTGGTACAATTAGAACAGCTACCCCAGAAGAAAAAATGAAAGGAAAAATTCAAATGACCAGAGGTCCTAACAGTGGAGGAAATGACCCATTCAGAAACCTTCAGAATTTCAAAGCTGATACACCACCATTAGTTAATTTTGACACCTTTGATACAACTGAAAATCTCAGGAATATAGATGCTATTAGAGCATGGTTGATTAACAATATGGATACAAATACTGGTGTAGATGAACAAGAACTCATCAAACAAGCTCTCAATTCTTTTACTGGCACAGCTAAAAGAGTTTGGGACCGTCTTGATAATGTCTACAGAAATGATTTAATTACTAATGGCATTGATCAAGTATGTGCAAAAATAATCAGAATGTTTGTAGGAAGAACTAATTCTCTTGAAAGAACTGCCTATAGAAGATTCATTAATAACAAATTTTGTGACTTATCTAAGTTTGATGAATACTGTGCTGAAGAATTTCAGAACTTTTATCAGTCTGGAAAAGAACAGAATTAGGAGTTCATGTACTCCACATTTATCAAAAGCTTTGAAGGCTTAGGAGAATACTACCATAAGAGGGTACTAGAAAATCTAGTAGATGAAAACCTTACTATCCAAGAAATTACTTTCCCACAGTTAATCCAATTCCTAAAAGAGATCAATGAGAAAGTCTGTCATGAAGTAAACAAAAGAAAGGAATTGAAGAAGGTTAAACCCTTAATTTCTCCTACTATATGTAAAATAATGACACCACTCTATGGGTGTGGTAAAACTTTCCACAAACACAAGAAAAGAGATAAAGGATGTGTTGAATGTTCTAATAGAAAAGAAAAATTTTCTTTTAGAAAAAGATACAACCAACGAAAAGGATATTTTCGCAGGAAAAGCAAATTTAAAGGAAAAAGAAAATGGAAACCTACCTGCTATATATGTAAGGGTGACCATTTTGCCAACAAATGCCCTGAAAAGAATAAAGCCAAGTTCAAAGCAAAGGCACATGTGTTGAAAGAATCTGGGTTAGACAATCCAGATGAATTTTTTTATATTGATAACTATTATCCCTCTGACTCTGAAGATCTTGTTCTATCTGATCTAGAAGAAGCCACTAAAAGTACAAGATCAGAGTCGGATCACTTTGTTGATTCCAGGGAACAACCAGAATCTGATGATGATTTTGAAGTATCATTATTTTGTAGAATGATGAGAGGAGTTTCTGACTCACAAAAATCCTTGGAAAGAATCTTAAGAGAAATCTGTTACCTTGAAAGATTATAGAAAGAAATGAACATGGGTCCTGAAACATGGAAAAAGAATAAGCTTAAGTTAGCCAATCTTGAAGAACAAAAAAGGGAACTACTAGGTTGTCACCAATCTAGTAGTAGTAGACCTGACCATGGATATAGAATTCCACCTTGGAAAAGAGAGAAGCTACCTACTTATGGAGGTCGTGGTCCAGGTTCTTATAGACCACCTCTCAGATTAGCTAGACCTAGCCTGTTTGCAACAATGAACCCTATTGGTCAATAGACTTCAGCAGAAGCCCCTGCACTAGGCAATATGGAAAAAACATAGAAAAGAATTGCTCAGGAAAGTTGTTAGCTAAGCCACAGAAGAACTTGAAGAATTATGTCAAGAAGAAGATGAGAATCTTTAAGAAGAACTTGATAGAGGAAAAGAATTGGATCAATTATCTTCCAAAATAACTCTAACTGAAACATCACCTCAGTTAACTGCTACCATAGATGATTTATATTGTCATGAAAAATCATATAGTCCATATATGCATAATGCTATGGTAACAGAAGGTATTAATCCAAGTACTGGTGAATAGATTGAAAAAGAAGAAAAGGCAGAAGACTTTGCGCAAGAAGATGAAGAAGTCTTTGCTCAGCACTGTAGAGTCACAAAGAAACTAGTACAAACATCTTGCCCTGGATTAGAACTTTGTATTCACTTCAGAGGTACAACTCCATATCCTTTAGCCTTTGTATGGGATACATGAACTGATTTAAATATTGCAAGATATCATTGTTTTCCTTTTGATCAATGGATTAAAGGAAATACTGAAATCACTTTTGGAAAAGGAAAACATATGTCTCATCTAGTGTGCAAAGCACCAATTGAATTTGATGATGGACATCAAGATGAATTAGTATTTGTCCATTATGAGATAGATGGATATGATGGGATTATTGGCAGTACAACCATGCAATAATAAGAACCAATCCTGATAACTAGAGACTCTATCAGTTTAAATCATCACAAAGTACCAATACTACAAACTGAACATGCTTATACCAGTAAAGCCGAACCTGTAACTTCAAAACTGAAGAATGTAGCTTGGATAACAAAATAAGTGGAAAATATTGCTCCACAATTAGAACTATTGAAACAACAATTTGCAGCAACAATGATGACTAAAGATCTCAAGAAACAACAACAAAATTTGATCTGCAGATTACCTTTACAGAAAGATCCTGATGGTAATGAAATTCTTCCAAAGGCCAAAGCTAACTATTTTATTATGAGTTCACAGGAAACAAAAATCTGTAAGAAAGAAATCGAAGAACTCCTGGATCAAGGATTCATCTCTTCCTCCTCTTCACCATTCTCCTGTCATGCAATGTATGTCCCTACGTTTGATGAGCAAGGAAAATAATTATCAGAAAAAAGGTTAATTGTTAACTACAAACCTTTAAATAGATGTTTACTTGATAATCAATACCCTTTACCTAGTAAAGACCATATCTGGCAATCTATTCAAGGAAGTCATGTCTACTCAAAGTTTGATTTAATTAAAGGCTTTTAGAAAATCACCGTTCATCCTGATGACCGATATAAAATGACCTTCTCTATTCCCCAAGGTCTATATGAATGGAATGATCTACCCTTTGGTATTAAAATAGCTCCATCCATCTTTCAGCAGCATATGGATAATATCTTCTGCAAGTATTCCAAATTCATTATCCCTTACATAGATGATATACTTGTGTTTATCCAAAGCCCTTATGCCCATCATGCTCACCTTTGCCAGTTTCTGAACCTCTATCAACAACATGGTCTTGTTGTCCATCCTACTAAATCTCACTTTGCTCAAGAATCCACCATTTATATTGGCATTCGTCTTCTTCCCGGGGGGAGAATGGAAGCACAATCCCATATCCTGCAAAGAATTGTCAATCTTCCTGTCACCAATGTAAAAGAGCTACAAAATTTTCTTGGTCTGGTAAACTATATAGTAGGATTATATTCTAATATTGCACAGGATTGTTTAATAGCAAATCAACTGCTCCAAAAGAGTCCACCTGCCTGGACAGACAAACATAATCAGGCCATTGAACAGATCAAGAAAAAGTGTACTCAACTTCCTACACTCCATCTGCCTAGACCTGGTTCAAAGATAATTGAGACAGATGCAAGTGAACATACCTGGGCTGGTATTCTCAAAGAAAAGAATGCTCAAGGCAAGGAAGAAATTGTAAGGTATGCATATGGTAATTTCAAAGGAAGTGAAATTAATTATCACAGCACGCATAAAGAAATCTTAGCATTCATAAATTCCCTAAAGAAATTCTACATGTTTATTGCTGACAAAATATTTCTAACCCAAAGTGATCTTCAAAATCTCGGATGTTTCTTTAAAAAGGAATCCAAAGATAAGGTTATACAAGGACACCTTCTACGGTGGGCTTAATTCCTTAATACTTTTGATTTTGATATAGAACATATTCCAGGAAACAAGAATATCTTTGCTGACTTCTTAACCAAGGAAGGAGCTCAACAAGCCACAGGAAATGTACATGTCATCCGTATCAGAGAAGAACGATGGTGGGAAGAAAGTTGTTCTGATTATAGTACCAATCCCTTTGAGAGAAGAGAAAGAAGGAATTTTTATCTAGCTAATAATTATCTTTCAGATAGGCTTCGTATGTTGCAAGCCAAGCTGATCTTGACATCCACAAATTTATGGGATCCTAGCAACATCTTTCAAATAGATGATATGAATGAACTAGTAGATGAAGAGATAGCACAATTTCTCTGTGCTCTAGCAGTACAACATCAAATTCCTATCCAATTTCTCAACCCACCTATCCAACGACTAGAACGATGGCTACACCAAGAATGTGTAATCCAAATGATTAGAGATCTGTTTCAAGGACCCTATCCTGTAACTTTTCCACTCGAGTTCTCAGGCTATTATGGAATCCTTTGGCGACTTACATTTGGGTCACCAGAAGACACATTGATCAATCAAAACTTCTACATCAACTATGGTCCACGAGGGCATGCATCTTTACTTCAACACTGGATAATAGGTGCTCAAATTCGACATCTGTATGAAACCAGAACTTTTATCTGGATCTCTACAACCACCTATAGATCTGATCTAGGAAACACACTGGCCCAAGCTAAAGGAATTCATGGTCCCTGTAAAACCAAGACACTCAAAATTATATGGAAAGAACCGCATCCACCTTGCACCAACAAAGATCCTCATGAGAACTATTATTGTGTTGGATGTATTAATGGCTTCACTGATAGTGATGCATAATACCCAAGTAGATGGGGTTTTCATCTACATTTTATTACGTGTTAACATCTGACAAGAAATATTAGCCTTGGGTAAGTTGATCCCTTTCTTTTCACCAAAATCCATCCAAATAAGTTTTTGTTTCTTTATTCCAAAGAACATGGCTTATTATGGCTCTGGTTTGATCTAAAAGACCCGACTGTTTGGTTAAATGTATTATTCCAATAACTCAAGTCTGGTTTACCAAAACTAAGGGTAGACTCCACTACCGTACAAAAGGGTTAATCCAACTCCTTAACAGGATCTGTGTTTTCTCTCTTCACGGGAAATAAAAGAGATATCTTTGTAGTCACTTTTGGATGTAAAGTGAACACATTACAAGTTGTGTGTCCCTACTCATTTTTCTACCACTATTATGTTCCGTAGATATTGGGGTCCACACAGACTGACATACAGGTTATAGTGGGCATCTACTTTTGATAGTGCACATCGTTCTCAATAAAGTGGTTTGTTTGATCTTTGCCATGTGGCAAGCATCGGAGCCCTCTCTCTCCTCCTCCTTGCCTATTTAAAGAAGAGGTTTGGATTGAGAATGACATTCGGATTTGAGTGAGTCTTGAGTCTTAGAGAGTATTAGAAGTTTAGGATAGCTCTGCAAGTAGAGAGTATGCTCTCATCCTTCGGATGATCAAAAATCAGACCTTGCTATCAGTATGTCATATATATTCAAAAGAAATATCATCATCAGTTGTTGTATTATGCTAGTAGTTGGTATAGTTTGTGCAGTCATATGGCTTGTAAATTTATAAGCGCCCGATTTATGCAGTAGAAGTAGATCCTCTTCTGCTCTCGGAGGAAAAAAATGATTTATGTTTTATTATTAGGTGTGTTGTATTTCCTTAACCTTTACATTTAATTTGTTTATTTTGTGTATATGATCATGATATTGTATTGTTGTGTGATTAAGCATATAGGGGGAAGGAAGATAAGATGTTCCTCTTTTATCCCCAAATGCACAAATGAAAGATCCAAATTGATTAACCCTAAAGAAGGATCAATGCACAAGTGAATCAATCGTTTGGAAATGAGAGAAAGGAAGAAGATCTTAAATTTTGTTTTATAATTAAAGAGATATGATATATAAAAGTAATTGAAAAGGATGAGAGGAAGTACTAACCTTAAAGAATTGCAGATCAAAAAATGTTGTTTTCTGGGTTCTGTACTCTTTTTCTGGAAAATCTAAAGTATGATATGGAAAGGAAACGCAAAGACAAACAAAAACCAGAAATATTTTTTTGATCCAACACCATCTTGATAAAAATCTCAACCTTGACCCACTAATCTCACCACTGACCCAATAATCTCAACCCTGACCTGCACAGGTCTGACAGAAAATCTGTTCGCGGATTCTGATAGTTCACTGAAAAGGGTATCCAAATCCGAGCTCAAATCTATAGTCTTGAACCTGTACCTGCAAGAAAAAGAGATTTGTTTTGTGGGGGGGGAGGGGTTTACCTTAGTCAAACCCTTATTTAGGAATTAACCTTGAAATCAATAAATTATAGAATGCTAGCAAGTAGTAGAATTAAATCTAATAATGAAGCTATGATATTTAATAGATATGCAATTGTAATTCAAATGTAGTAAGTATGTAAATATGAAAACTTAGATTCAATAGAAACCATAAACCTCCATGATTGCATGCTTGAAATCCACCTTTAAGAGAATTAATGAGTGTTGAGGATGCACAAAGGATCTTGAAGGAATATCACACCACCATGATGGCTAGATCTAGGGTTTGAATGATGAATCTTGAATGCTTGAACCTAATCCCTTCAAAGGCTTGAAAGCTTGAATCCTTGATCTTTAATGGAGAGCTTGAATGCTTGAGAGGAATACTTGAACACCTTGAAATCTTGAAAACATGTATAACAATGGATGCTTGAACTTTTTTCTTGATGATACTTAGAATCTATCACTTAGTTGATGGTTTTTTGCTTGATGACGGTTAGAGAAAATGATAGAGAAAGGATTCCTTTTATATGAAATTAGGGCACAAGCTTATAAGGAGGCTGACATAGGAGAATTAAATTACAATTAGACCCATGCCCCTAGAAGATGACCTATATTAAATATAATTTAGGATTTTCCACTTTGAAACCCAAAATAGCCGACCCGAAAGCAGGAAAAATGAATTTCTGAAGACCTCCGGAAGCTGACAAGTTTCCAGATTTAGAAGGGGGACCTAGGTCAAGGTTGAGGTTCACCCTAACCTAGGTCAAGGTCTATTTTGACCCTGACTTAGGTCAAGGTCGAGGTCGACCTTGACCCAGGGGGTCAGAACCCCTGGAAAAAGTGCCAGGTGGGATAGAAGGTGCCTGGAGAGGCCCAATCAGGGTCCTACATAGGCACAGAAGTAGGGGATGATGCAGAAATGCGGGGAAAATATGATGGTGGTCAAAAATATCCCCTAAGGAGGGCTAATAATTCTTAACATGGAAGTGCTTCCATTTTAAGATGATACACTATTATTCCAACAATTGGTATCAGAGCTAGTTCTCTTGTTTAGAAAGTTTAATCACTAGAGATAAAAGATCTTACAATAGAAAGGTATACAATTGATAAAACTATTGAGAATAAAAATTCACAGTTGTAGATCTACATACAACAATACAAATAAGCCAAGGAGAAACTCAAGGAGATGTTGATTAAGAGAAAGGACATGACATTTCGTTGTCATGAGATTGATTATCAGGAAGAAGAGATTCATGACCCATTTGATACATCTGGATCTGAATCTTTTAGTATATTTTATGCATCTAAAGGAATCATATCAAATATATCTAAGAGAAATAAACAACTTACCAAACAAGTGAAAGCACTATAGAGCGGTCAAGATACACAAATGGTTATATTAGTTAAAGTCTTGAACGATGCAAAAAAGTTGAATAAGATAGAAACATGGTTGTTGATGACAAAAGACAAATGACTAAAAAGTTACAAGAAAAGGAATCTGAGATAATGAGACTTACTAAACATAACTTTAAGATCACCAATCAAATGGTTTTTATGAGTCACGAGGCCAACCAAGTGAAATATTGAGCTTGCTATAAAACTACAAGATATTGGTGAACTGAAAGAAGAGAATGAAAGACTGAGAAATGAATTGAAGATTATATAACAACATAATGAGGTGATTAAGATATCTAAAGATAGTACTAAGAGAATGGATGAATTTCTAAACAATCAAATAATACTAAACAACAATACCCGATTAGGGTATACCAAGCAAGAAGAATCATCAAATCAAGCTGAACAAAAGAATGTCTACTCAAATAAGAAGCCTAACAAACCCTCATGCCATCATTGTGGAAAACCAGGCCACACATCAAACATTTGCAAGAGCAAATCAAAAGTTATTTCTAGAAACTTTCCTAAATTCAATGGTAATTGCTATAACCATAATAAGCATGGACATCAAGCACATGAATGCAGATCTAAGTTGAAAAACCCACAAAAGAAACCCTACATGGATAAATATTGTTGCACTTGCAACATGTATGGTCACACATCACAAGCATGCATGACTAATAGAAAGAAAATCTGGAAACCTAAAGGACAAGACAAAGCAAATCAACCGAGAAGACAAGGTAATGCTTATGATTGGGATTATAACACTTGGGCAAGTTGTACAACATGTGGTAAATATGGACATATAGCAGCTAATTGTATGAGATAATGGAGAACTAAGTCTAGAAATAGGTCAAACTCTAGTATGGCATGCTCACACTATCAAAAGGTCAGTCACTTAGGAAGAGATTATATAGACCAAATAAATACTTATGGAAATGGGACTACAATTGAAGAAATCATGACAATCAGAAATCAAATGTGGAGGAGAGCATAAAATGATAATGTTGGTCCAAGCACAACAGTCATCATAACCTTGAAGATCTGAAGAGACAAAGTTTATGTGGTCAGTAAAACATAAAAAGTCTGTATACACTGAGTGACAGTGAACACCGAGCAGTTCATAGTGTATACCGAGCAAGTGTTACTGAGCAAGAGTTAATGACTGAGCATAACTAGAGTTAATGACCAATCATAAATGAAGATGATGACCGAACTTAACCAGAGTTAAAGAATGACAAAATTGCTTAGCTGGCAGAGCTACAATTTAGGGATTGACTGATTGATTGCTTTGTTATAAATGATCAGTTAAACTAAAGCAAGGAAGATTATTTAAAGAACATTTTATTAACATTTATCAAGGAGAGATTTATGGAATAAAACTAAAGGATAGTTTTACAGGATAAAGCAACGCATGACAAGTTTTACAGATCAAGAAGAGATCTACGACAAAAACAAGGATATTGAGCGGTTAAACATTTCTATATAAAGAGACAAGGAATTCATTAGCAAAGAGAGGAATGATGAGTATCTTTTGTGTGAAGATAGAATTCTTCATGCAGATCTGATCATATAGGTTGAAGAACAGAGCCAAGGAATTCTGCAGACACCGAGCAACAAAGGACAGAGCATTCACTGAGCAGAAAAAAGAAAGAAAGCAAAGGAACTGAAGTGTATATTGATCAAAGATATATTATTGAACTAACAGTAGATCTGAATATTTGCAAATCAAAGTTTTATTTTTGAATAGATCATTTACTATATCAGTTTAACCATTGATTCAAAAAATATCTTAACCGAGTGGGATTTAATAGTCCTTATTGTATTGATATACTCAAGAGTATCAAAAGTTTTTCTTGTTGACAACATAGTGAGTGCTAGGTCAAAAGACAAACTATTGGTTTTAAATCCTCTAACAAGGTCACACTTAATAGTGTGTATTGTAACCTTTGACAGGGTTGGCCCTTCACTGAGCTCACTTCAGAAGAGTAAAAATATTTTGGGTTACCGGTCCCAGGTGGTTTTTCCCATATTGGGTTTCCAAGTTAAAATCTATGTGTAAGATGTGTATATGTTTCATTGCATTGATATTTTGTTTTACACATTTTTTGAAACTGGATTGGTCGGTTAACACTAAGTTTACTTATTGCTACTCGTTAAAGCCTAGAAAAGAAAAACAATATATCTTACCAAGAAATTTATATTTGTTTAGATTATTTATGGCATAAATCTTGATGATATTGGGACTATAAGATAAATGAAGGTATTATTCTTGAGAGATAAGTTTTTGGTTGGATCTTTTGGGATTATTTTTAAGGCCACTGATTCACCCCCCTCTTATTTATCCTAACAATTGGTATCAACACTTTGGTTCTTGGAAGAAAAGTTTAAAGGGACTTAAGCTAAAGATCACAAGATGAGTAAAAGGGATGTGCCTAAGTTTAACAAGGACAACTTTGCATCATGGAAAAGTAGGATAAGAATTCATCTATATGGTATTGGAAATGATGTTACACAACACTTGGATACTGAATATGTTACACCTACTAGACCTTTGACTATTGATCAATTAAGAAAGAAACATGAACACAATTCTATGATGATAGAACTTGCTTCTTCACTAATCGATGCTAAATTTGAAGATGTGAAATCATGCACCTCTGCAAAGAAAATGTGGGACAAAATCAAGATAGTACATGGAGGAGATGCCAATGTGCTGAGAGCTAAAGCTGAAAGTCTAAAAGCAAAGTTTGATGACCTAAGAATGAAATAAGGAGAGAACATCACTCAGTACAGTGACAGAATCAAAGAAGTTGTTAATTTTATTCGTGGACTATGATTACTTGATGAAGAAATAGTTGTAAGTAAAATTTTGAGAACCTTACTGCCTGTTTATGCTATTAGAGTATCTAAAATTCAAGAAATGAGATCAGTAGCTAGTAACAATGCTACTCTTGATAGTTCTATTGGTAGACTTATTTCATTTGAGATGAACAACTTTGATAACAATGTCTTACCTACTATTGAGTTTGCATTCAAGTCTTCTCTAAAAATAAGCAAATCTAGTAACAAACACACTATGAGAAATGATAGTGACAGTGATAGTGATGAGAAAGAACTTGATGAACTTGAATCACTAATGGCTAGGAGATTACATAGAGGTAAAGGAATATATAAAGGTAAAGAGAAATGATGAAAGAGACAATGACAAATCTTATGAAAAGAAGTATGAAAAAATTGATGACTCAGATTACAGAAGCAACCGACACTCTGAAAGAAGAGACAACTAAGATTACAAGGACAAAGGTAAGAAGGCTTGTTACCTGGTTGAGAACAAAGTTGAAAATTCCGATACTGATTCTAATGAAGATATTGAGGTAGTATTTGTTGCTATGAAGACTGATTCAGATGAAGAAGAAAGGTATGTTGAAACAACACTCATATATAAAGTTAGCAAAAATGATATATGGATTATTGATAGTGGTTTTACTCATCACATGACTGGAGATAAAGAAAAGTTTGAAACTTTTGAATATTATAATGGTGGATCAGTTAGGATGGGTAAGGACTCACCTTGCCCAGTTGAAGGAAAAAGGTACCATCGTGTTGAATAAACTGATCAGATGTGAAAATGCATATTGGGTGAAAGGACTTAACTATAATTTGTTGACTGTTTCATAGCTGAGAAACACAGGACACCGAGTTTCATTTAAGAACAAAAAGGAAAAGATCTATAATGGAACAGGAAAGTTGATCGGTATTGGTGAACAAACAAAAGGTAATCTATTCTATCTTGATAATATTGAGACCACTTGTTTATTGGCTATAAATGGAGACGTTTGGTTGTGGCATAAAAGGTTATGTCATGTGAATTTTGACAACATGGTTAAGATAAGTAAGAAAATAAAAGTGAGAGGCTTACCGAGTATTTCAAAGCCCAACCATGTTATGTGCAAGAATTATCAAATAGGAGAAATGACAAAGTCTAGTTTAAAGAGAAAAACCTACACATCTACTGCTATTCTAGAGTTAGTCCATACTGACTTATGTGGACCAATGAGAACAAAGAGCTATTATGGTGATAGATACTATATTATATTTATTAATGACTATTCTAGGATGATGACTGTCATGTTCTTAAAAGAGAAATCTGAAGCATTTAAGATGTTCAAATGGTATAAAGCTAAGGCTGAAAAAAAAGTGGAAAAGAACTGAAATTTTTAAGATCAGATAGAGGAGGAGAATTTATTTCTGATGAATTCACTAACTTTTGTAACGAACATGGGATTACAAGATAGGTTTCTGCACTGAGAAAACCACAACAAAATGGGATTGTTGAAAGGAGGAATAGATCAATTGTTAATTGTGCCAGAACACTAATGATTGAAAAAGGTATCACACAAACATTATGTAGAGAAGCTGTAAGTACTACTGTCTATACACTTAACCAAGTTCAATTGAAGAAAGACACAAATAAGACACCTTATGAGCTATGGTATGGATACACACCAAATGTGAGTTACTTTAGAATTTTTGGAAGTCAATGTTATATACTGAAAGATTATAAAAATGAGAAACTTGACTCTAAAAGTGATGAAGGAATATTTCTAGTATATTCTACTAAAAGCAAAGCTTATAAATGTCTGAACAAATATTCTAACAAAATTATTGAGAGTGCAAATGTTAAAGTGGATGAATTTGCTGAGAAAAATGATGAGGAAAGCATAAAGGAACCTAAAGATTACAATAGATTTGTCTACATTGAAGAACCTAACACCTTGCCCGAGCGACATAATAATGCAATCGAGCAATGGGCTGCACACACCGAGAATCAGGATAATTCTCACAATGTTGAACCAAGTGATGAAGATCAAAATGAAGATCAAAATGAAGAACAAAGATCTGAACCTGTACTTGCTAAATATGTCAGAAGACACCATCCATAGGACCAGATCGTTGGGGACAAAAGAGCAGGAATGCGAACAAGAAGTAAGTCACTTAAAAATAGATGTTTGATTTGTGATTTTGAGCCTAAATATGTTAATGCTGCACTTGAGAATCAAGAATGGGATAGTGCAATGAATGAAGAGATTGAACATATTAATAATAATAAAACATGGACATTAGTACCTAGACTGAGTGAAAAAAATGTCATTGGCACCAAATGGATTTTTAGAAACAAACTTAATGAGAATGGAGAAGTCACAAGGAACAAAGCAAGACTGGTATGCAAAGGGTATGCACAAGAAGGTATTGACTATGGAGAAACCTTTGAACTCATTGCTAGACTAGAAGGAGTAAGAATTCTACTTGCTTATGCTACTTTTAAAGGATTCAAAGTATACCAAATGGATGTTAAATCTGCATTTCTAAATGGAATACTAGAAGAGGAGGTATACATTGAACAACTTGAAGGGTTTGTTGATCCTAACAAGAGGAACATGGTTTGTAAACTACACAAAGCCTCATATGGATTGAAATAAGAACCGAGAGCATGGTATGAAAGAATTCACTCTTATCTCATTAGTATTGGATTTGTTAGAACAAGTGACAACATTAATCTGTATTTGAAAGGAGATACTAATGATAATATTTTGATTGCTGAGATATTTGTTGATAATATCATATTTGGAGATAATAATATACTATTAAAGTCATTTGCTGATGAAATGAGCAAACAATTTAGAATGTCAATGTTTGGAGAGATCAAATTTTTTCTTGGTCTACAGATTCTACAATAGGATGAAGGCATCTACATCACACAATCAAAATACATCAAAGAAGTTCTGAATATATTCAAGATGGAGGACTCCAAACTAGTTGGAACACCTATGGCAACCATATGCAAATTGACAAAGGAAGACAAGACAACTAAGGTAAATCAGATCTTATACAGATCTATGTTTGGTAAAATAATGTATGTTGTATACACTAGACCTGGTATAACACATGCAGTTGGTATAGTTGCAAGATTCTCTGCTAACCCTAAGGAATCACACATGACTACTGTTAAAATAATTTTGAGATATCTGAAGAATATTGAAGACTATGGTTTCTGGTACAATAAAGAAGGCAAATTTGACCTAAAAGTTTATACTGATGTTGATTGGGCTGGAAACATAGATGATAGAAAGAGCACAACAGGATGAGCATTCTTCATGGGTGATAGACTTGTCACATGGATAAGTAAAAAGCAAGGATGCATATCTCAATCAACTACAGAAGAATAATATGTAGCTGCTACTGCAAATTGATCTAACATTGCACGGATCAAGTTGTATGTGTATGAATGTTGACCTCTAAATCAGCCACAACACAACATAGTCATTGCTCAATTGTTGAATCGTGAAGATGAACATGAATTGCTCATCCCACAATATCGATCGAATCGACCTGTTGCCTCCTATTTAGTTGGGGTGTTTAATTACTCTCAAAATGAGAGCCAACAACCATAGACCATTGCTAAAATGGAGGATTTGAAAGCTTTGAAAATTGAAATTAGATTTATTCTATATCAGAGATGCAGTTGTAATCTAGGAATGAAGATGTAGATTTTAAGCTAAGAAACTTGAAAGAGATAACATAATTAAGCTACTTGATAAATAAACAAACTAAATTGAGATGAAGAATGTCGTTAAGCTAAATGAGATTACACTAAATATGCAATAAAATCTTGGAAATATGAGAGAATTGAGACAATAATTCACTATAGTTTAGGTACTCTAAAAATTTCTCCCCCCAAATGAAGGAAAGAAGGTCCATAATATAGAAAATCCTGGAGAGAGGATGAAAAGTTTCTTGGGAAGAAATGGATGACTCTTAATCTTCATGGAGGAAGGTGAGACAAATATGAAGGAATTATTTAATTAAATAAATGAATTATTGCCACATGGGTGGCTTTTCACATTGTTTGAATTATTAAATTCAAGTGAGGATAATCCATTCAAATAACCAAATAATATTTAATTCCTTGATGTGTATTAGCTAAAGGGAGTGGGATTAATTTAATTTAAAATCACTTGGGACTTTAGAATTAAATTAATTAATCATAGGGATTTTTAGCTAATAAATCTTGAAAATTCAAGAATTAAATATGGTGTAAGATTTATGAAAATTTAGGTTTTCTGTATTTGAGACTAAGTCAATTAAAGACAATTAGGAAGAAGAATTTGCCTAGTACAATAGGACTTCGATGATGAGAATTTGAAGAAATGCACCAAAATTGATTAGAATTATAAGGTGCCAATTTTGGGGTGTTACACAAGCAATTATTGAAAGGTATGAATAAGGAAATTCTTCACCCAGTCATTATCTATTGTGATAATACAAGTGTTATAAACATTTCAAAGAACCCTATGATGCATGCTAAAACAAAGCACATATCTATTAAGTATCATTACTTGAGGGAAGAAGTACAAGAGAAATAGGTAATACTGGAATATGTACAATCCAAAGAACAACTAGCAGACATCTTCACAAAACCATTGCCAAAATATACATTTGAATACCTGAGGAATAGACTAGGGGTTTGTCCCTTGTCTACTGGTCACTAAGATGACTAGGAGGTTGCATCAGCCTACACATTATCAGAAGATTAATCATGTTGATGCAAACTGAAATATGGACTGCAATGACACATCGATACATTGAAGGTACTACTTATTTGAACCACACACCATAGATATTGTTGGCTACTATAGAGCTGTAAATTATTTTTTGGCATTACCGTCAAAGGGGGAGAAAGATTTAATGAAATATCTATCATGAGGGAGAGAAAGATTCAATGAAATATCCATCAGGAAGAAGAGATTCTACAACACAAAGGGAGAGAATATCTAAAGGAAAGGGAGAGAAAGATTCGATAAAATAACCATCTATCAAAGGGAGAGAATTGGAGACGAGATTATACAACAAAGGGAGAGACAGAATTGGTACACCTATCCATTGAAGGGAATGAAGAAAGGGAGAGCACACAACAGAATAAAATCTACAGGGAGAGTTGTATGGTAAACATTGTTTTGTGACTAAACATATTAAACCTAAGCGAGAAGAGCTTACCGAGATTCAAATATTTGAATTGGTTATAAATCAATAAGTTTGGTATGTTATGACATGTTTCATATTGCATATTTCATATTATTTTTCAATCAATGCCAAAGGGAGAGATTGATGAGCTATAACTGATTGAATGTTTGAAGATGATAAGTTGATGATCACCGGGCTGCAAAAGTGAATGCAAGACATTAAATCGGTTAATGTATTGTATTGTCATTGATGTCAACTTGATATGGTTTGATTGTTCATATACACATTATCATAACCTTGAAGATCTGAAGAGACAAAGTTTATGTGGTCGATAAAACATAAAAAGTTTGTATACACTGAGTGACAGTGAGCACTGAGCAGTTCACAGTGTATATCGAGCAAGTGTAACTGAGAAAGTGTTATTGAGCAAGAGTTAATTACTGATCATAACTGGAGTTAATGACTGAGCATAACTGAAGATGATGACCAAACTTAAATCGAGTTAAAGAATGACAAAATTGCTTAGCTGGTAGAGCTACAATTTAGGGATTGACTGATTGATTGCTTTGTTATCAATGATCAGTTAAACTAAAGCAAGCAAGAATATTTAAAGCATGTTTTATTCATAGTTATCAAGGAGAGATTTATGGAATAAAACTAAAGGAGAATTTTACGAGATAAAGCAACGCATTGCGAGTTTTACGGATCAAGAAGAGATCTACGACAAAAACAAGGAGATTGAGCAGCTAATCATGTCTATATAAAGAGATAAGGAATTCATTATCAAAGAGAGGAATGTTGAGTATATTTTGTGTGAAGATGGAATTCTTCACGCAGATCTGATCATATAGGTTGAAGAACAGAGCTAAGGAATTATGCAGACACTGAGCAACATATGATAGAGCATTCACCGAGCAGAACAAAGAAAGAAAGCAAAGGAACTGAAGTGCATATTGATCAAAGATATATTATTTGTTGTAAATAATGGGAAGTGTGTACTAAGAGGGGAGGGGTGAATCAATACCTCAAAAACTTTTATCTCTTTTAACCTTTATCCATCGTGTAATCAATTGTATAACCAACCATCTGTTCTATACTATCTTTGTGTAAGATATATTAATTCCTTAAACTTTAACAAACATGTAAACATTTCTGAAAGTAATTGACTCATAACACAAGATATGGTAACGCAGAAAACCTCTGTTAGAAGGTAAAAACTACGGTGGGGATGGCACCCACAAAAACTTCACTATCTGCAGATTTTAAGGGGTTGGTTAAGGCTTAAAATTTGATCACTCCTGATGATCTACCCTATTAGGAGTATTATGTGGAGACTAGTTAAGGTCTACTCTGTTAAGAGCTTTAACAACATTGTTTAGTGTGCACTTGGTTAAGAGATTTACAATAGGATTGTTAAATCCACTTTTCTTGAAAGGATTTCTTCTATTTGCTACACTAGTTAGAATGTAGACAAAAATACTCATTGAACTGAGTGTATGCAATATAAAAATTGTTGATTAAAGATCCAATACAATTCACATGTATAAATGTATCACCTAATGTGATTGATCAATACCTCTGTTGCTCGGTAGCCTCTGTTCTTGGTTCTTGATAACTAATTTCATCTTTTGATGTTCTACTTCTTGAAACTCTCATTTTGATCCATAGATGTGCTTGTTGGATACTTTCATCCTCTCATCCATGATAATGAATGATTACAACATCTATTTATAAGATAGATTGACCTAATGTAGTTTCACATATAACAAAACTAACTCTATGATCAAAGGTTTACAACTTGACCTTGATCTCCTAGTCTACATGTTTTTAATCAGTTATTCTGATTAAAACAATTACAATAATGTTTCTTGTCCCTTAAGTAATGGTTTTAAAACAAATTAAGACTCTATAAATAGAATATATCTATTTTATCTGACGTGGAAGTGAGATCCACTTTTTTCAGGATGTAACTAACTTTCGGTGTTTGATGCTCAGTTTGCTCTGAAATCAGTTTGACTCTCTTTTGGTGTTCCTTGGTTGAACTGTCTGTCAGGTTGCTCTCTTGTCTATTCTCTCATTTTGCACTGTATTCTGCTTGTCGAGTTCCACTGTCGGTTTGCTCCTGTCGGGTTCCTCTTTATCATCTTTGGTTTGCACTTTCAGTTTACACTATAAAACTATGTCGTCGGTTTTCTCCTTGCTTAGCTTTTTCAGTTTGAACTGAAAAATTGACTTTTGGTGTAGTGTAACCGATGGTTTAAACAACTTCTTTTATCATTGCATACTAATGGAAAACCTTTATGTTTATCAATCTCCCCCCTTTGACATTAGTATCAAAAATTGATATGTGCACAATAATAACAATGTTTATAGTATGAACACCTTGTATATACCTTAGTCATTTCATGACTCTTCCTATGCATATGTCAATATAGTATAGTATATGTTTATGTACACTATGTCTTTATACTATCTCTTCCTTTCTCCTTTGTGCTATATTGTCCTTTCCCCATTTGTACATATCAATTTACTTTCCCCCATTTTTTGATAGTAAGGGCAAAGATGTATACCTATAGCTTATCAAAAATATGAGAGTGTGAGGTCTTCATGTCCTCCATCATCTTCTCCCATTTCTCCTTTAGATTTTCATGAGCCATATGCTCCAATGTAATCCGTGCATGCATATCGTAGATGTTGTCTGCTACAGACATCACAGGGGTAGCAATAAGTTAAGTTACCTTGCTAAACTTAGGTGTGTTTGCAGAAGTGTGAGGTTTGGTAATATTAGAGATTGTATCTTGGTAACCTCCTCTCTAAATTATGACTCTGCTTCCCAAAGTTCTTGTATTAACAGTTTTATCTTTATGATCTTCTCATAATGCAATTTGATTGCATTTCCATCGGTGGTTAGACTTTGTGCACTTGTAGTTAGATCGGATTCGATCTTTGCAATCTTGTCATTGTTATCCTTTGTAAACTTTTCTAAAGTGCATAGCTTTTGGATTAAGGAAAAAACTTTAGTTATGATTGGATCTAATTCATCTGACAACTCTGAAAGCTTTACCTTATTCTTTGCCACTTCTTGGCTGATCTTTTTTGTCAATTTGTATTGAAATTTTTGTTATGCTCGCTCCTTAACTGCCTTTTTTGCATCAACATCATGTGTTGTGATGGCTTCGGTGAGGACAAAAAAATAATCTAGAATGGGGGCATTGTGATCAACATCAATGTCGAGAACTATCCTTGTGTTCTCTAGTACCAATGAATCTCGTGTTAGAGTAATCATTAGTTTGCTTATTAATTAAATCATGTTGATTTAATTAGTTAAGTTATTACTCTATGCTTAAGTTTCACTTAGGCGCTTTATAATTCTTTAGGATTTCTTTTAGGGTTTCGTGATTCCTTTTATAAGGATTCACTTCTTAGTTTTCTTTAAGGAGATTGTAATTTGTAATTCATTATTGTTGAATATAGAAACTTTTTCTCTCAACATGGATTTCCAGTCTCTGGCCTTTTGGCCTCCATAGTTTCTCTTCTCTCTTTTGTCTTTGCTTCTGTTTATGTGACAGTCATGCATGCAGGTGGTCTTGGGTGGATTTGAGTTTATCAAATCTAACATGGTATCAGAGCTCTCCTGCAGCCGGCTGTTCGTTCTCTGTTGAAGCAAGCGAGGGTTTAAAGTTTTTAGAGGGTTTCAGAGTTTTTTCAGTGTTTTTTATTGTGTTTTAGGGGCATGATTTGGTTATGGTCTCTTTGGTCTCAAACAGACATTACCATTGAGCTCAGAGGACCCCAAAACCCCAGAAACGACATAAAATTTGTCCATTTTAGACTACTGGGCTCTAAGGCAAAAAAAAATTGGTTTCTGTGCCGTACGACACAGAACCGAGGCCAAATTTCAAAAAAAAAAAACCATTATTTTTATATATTTTTTGGTTAAAAAATAGCGCGCGCAATGGGTTTTTAAAACGCACCACCCGCGCTCCGCTGGGGCTCCTCCGCCACTAGCTGCCGCCCTTTGTTCTGCGGCCCCTGCTGTCGCGGCGTTCCCGCCACCTGCGGTGGCCCTCCTCCAGCGCGGCCCCCGCCGCCCCCCGCCCTCTGCGGCCTCTGCTCATTGCCCCACCGGCTTTCCCACCACCCGGCGCCCCGCAGCCCCCCCGCCGGCTCCTCCGCCGCCCCTGCGGCCCGGCTCCGCGGCCCGCGCCGCCCCGCCGGCTTCCCTGCGCTCCGCCCGGTGCGGCCCCTTTAGCCCCCGCGGGCTTATTTTGTTGGCGGCGGTCTTATGGGAGTCCAAGGGCTGCGGCCCAGCCCCCTGAGCGCGCCATGCGCCCGGGGGCCCAAATTTTTTAGCCCCAGGGGCTTATTTGTGACTTTTTTTGGTTTTTTGGAGGTACCTGGGCCTTTTTTGCTCTATCTTGAGCATCCGGGGGTCTTTTCTGACTTCCATATACCGTCAGAAATCTCTTTCCGAGCACTTTCTGATGATAGAGGTTAGGGTTTTGGGTTCTGCCATTTTAAAAGCATTTTTTTCTGTTGAAGTCTGATATCTTTTTTTGCCTTCCGGGAGTCATATCTGGCTCATCCGGACTCCTTTTTTGGCAAATGAGATATCGTCAGAAAGCTGGTTCAGTGCACTATGCAGTTGCAGGGGTTTTTTTAGATTCTACTCCAGGTTTTCTCTCCTCTGAGTTTGGCAGTTTATGCACTCTGGTGGATTGCTTGGGTTTACAGGTCCTGGGATCTCTTCTACTGTACTTCTAGTTCACTCTTCTTTCTATCTTCTGAGCTTGTATGCTCCTTTTGGTGCATTTTTGTTCTGTAAACGCACTAAGATAAAGTGCCTACTTCTGTATATCTGGGATCTTGTACACCTTGTATGGTTTTAGTACTTGCACTCTGTTATAAAGTGTCATGGGGGGTTATGATGCTTATGCTATTTTAGGCGCATCCACCTTTGTCAAGTGAGCGTACCTTCCATGACATTAGCCCATGCTGTGTGTCGATGACACCGCCCTTTATCATGTGTGTGTACTTCTGTTGCACTGTTGGTGTTCCTGGTTCTTTCTTCTGCAGATGTTTCTGGCATTGCATTTCAGTGTTCCTGTCACCTCTCCCAGTTCAGCATTATGGGGGGGCTCACCTGTTGGTTCTATTGCTTCCTGGTTCGATTGATCAGCTCTTCAGACATTGTCTTTTCTACCTGGTCATGCACTTCAGTGGGGGTTCCAGCAGTTTCTCCTGACAGAGTTTACAGTTCCTTGCTTCAGAGTTGTTTCTTGCTCTTTCTTGTTCCTTTCTCTGGGACATCTTTTCCCTAGATTGAAGGCTTAGTTTCCTTCATCTAGTTTCTTTCTTATTTTGGGTACCTGATCAGGCCTTGTTGTCAGGACCCATCTTTCCTGCTTTCTGCAGTAGTTTAGCTATTTTGCTTCTCCCTAAGTTACACTTAAGGGGGGGTGTTAGAGTAATCATTAGTTTGCTTATTAATTAAATCATGTTGATTTAATTAGT
>MU223619.1:196299-215731 GCA_018584345.1 Thuja plicata | reverse complement strand
AATCATGTTGATTTAATTAGTTAAGTTATTACTCTATGCTTAAGTTTCACTTAGGCGCTTTATAATTCTTTAGGGTTTCCTTTAGGGTTTCGTGATTCCTTTTATAAGGATTCACTTCTTAGTTTTCTTTAAGGAGATTGTAATTTGTAATTCATTATTGTTGAATATAGAAGCTTTTTCTCTCAACATGGATTTCCATTCTTTGGCCTTTTGGCCTCCATAGTTTCTCTTCTCTCTTCTGTCTTTGCTTCTGTTTATGTGACAGTCATGCATGCAGGTGGTCTTGGGTGGATTTGAGTTTATCAAATCTAACATCTCAGTGTTGCTTCTTAAGCTTTTCTTGCAAATCTTTCCTTTGACAGATTTCTCCATATTCTTGGAAAGATTCAAAATCTAATGTAGTTGGGTCACATTTCAGTATTTCAATTATCTCATCAAGTGTGACTTCCAACTTGTTCTTCTTTGTTTTCTTCTTCTTATTTTGTGATCCACCTGTATGTAGAACCATAGCCAGCTTCTCTGCTTGGTCTGATGTGCTACTTGATGGCTTTTGAGGAGTTGTACCTTTTTCTTGCTGCTCGGTGTTTTCCTGTTGGTTGTCTAAGGATGTCTCCTTCTCAACCTTTAGTGTATCTGTAGCTTCACCTTTTGTGTCCTTCGGCATGGTGTCAACTATCTTTTCTTGCTCATTCTTCTCTTTTTGCACTTCATCCTTATCTTTTACTTGTGCATCTTTTTCGGTGCTATCTCCATCCTTTTGTTCTTCACCAATGACATTTTGTTCATCGGTTGTGTCCTTATTTTCATCAGATGTATATTTTTTCTCATCATTACCCTTATCCTCAGGTATGCTTGCATTGGGCTCAAGGTTCTTCTCCTTCTATGAGATAATATTGATTGCTTGAATCAATAATGGCATTTGGCCCGGTATGTGTACTTATGCTGCATCAATTGTAGTGTCATGTTTATCGGTTTGGTCCTTGACAATAGTGACATCTTCATCTTTCTAAATTTCATTTGAAGGATCATCGGTGATGTCAATAATAGTATTATCCACAATAGTGTCCGACCATGTCTCATCTGCAACATCCATATTCTTGTTGCATGTAGTGTCCAATTCCTCTTTGTCCAATTCTATTGTTTTGACATCTTCGTCATTAATAGTGACATGTTCAGTGCTTTGTGTAGCCTAATCATCCTTGGTCTGTTGAGTTTCAGTAAGAGCTCTTTGTGGCTCGGGAATATCAAGTATCTTTCTCCATTCAGCTTCAATCTTTCTGCCTAGGTCCAATAGATGTCCTTGAAGCACTTGGTAGGCTCTCAACTTTGGTGAGAACCGTTTGGAGTGAATTTTCATCATCTCTTTAATTTCCTCCATTTTTTATTCGGGAGGCATGACTAATGTTAGGGCTCTTTCCCTAATCTCTTTCTCAGAGTGCAAGGCAAATGTCCATCTTGTCGCTAATCTATCTTGAAGTTCTTTTGGCATTTTATCTGCCAATTCTATTGGTACATATTTGAAGTTTATCATTGCTTTTATCAATGTTTCCTCAACCTTGTTCTGATGATCGAGCTCCAATGTTAACCAATTTCTTACCTTGGTGTCAGTTAAGCCACCTATTTTTTCCATTGATTCACATATCTCATCAATGGATTTAGGAATCTTAGTCTTTTCTGTTTGGATAGATTCATCTATGTCCTCTATGTCTTCCTTGTTTAGGATTAGCTTCCTTCTCCTCTTTGGTGCTTTGGACTATTTGGTTGGAGGATTTCTCTTATATATCCTCAGTTGACCTTTCTTTACAGGTGAAGGACTTGTGTCCTTTGCTATTTGACTCCTTGTCCTTGTTGCAACTGTAGTCCTAGGCTTCTTAGCTGGTGGAGGTAATGGTGTATCTGACTCTGTAGACTCTGAGTCACTCTCCTTCTCATCTTCACCGATGGGTGACTATCCGTCAGTATCTTCTATCTTTTGGTTTCTTCTTCTGCTATCGACAACCTTTTCTTCAAATTCTTGACCATCTTGTCTTTCTTTCTATCAATCTTCTTTACAACCAAGCCATTTTTTATTCTTTCTTTGGCTTCTTCATAAGTGTCAAAATTGGGTTGTGTTTTATCTAATGGCTCATTTATTAATGCGTCAATTTCATTAGATGCTTGATCTATATTTACCGCATAGTTAAGTGGAGATAGCCATGTTGTTCTCAGTATAGCTGGCTTGATGTATGTGTAGTCAGTGTCTACCATGAAACATATATCAGTCTTGAACTTTTAAATTAGCTATTATGGGATCCTTACTCTCTTCTGCATTCTCTCCTTGAATCTAACAAAGTATTCATTCATTACTGACTCAAAATTATCTCCTAGTGATTTTATAAACTCACTAATCTGTATGGTCATTGGTCTTGTTATGTCCCATTGCACATTTCCTATAGATGGGAAAGATTCTTGAAAATAGAAGAATATGCACATGATAAGTGAACCAAAACTTACATGAATTTGATTTCATTTCTTATTGTATTTAAGTTCTCTTCTAGTTTCTTGAGTAGAAGTTCTGATAGATCCAACTGAATTCCCTTCTTGACAATCTTGTAGGTTGTATCCACTGCTCCGGATGTAATGTTGTTCATCCTGCTAGCCTGAAATAGCTTGTATCCTAAGACACATGCTCCAAATTTTAGTTCATCATTGGTAATGGTGGATATCTTAAGTCCTCTTCCATCACATTTAGCTCCTGTGTTCTTCTCAATGTCAGCTTTAGGCGGGTGCTTCAATGCATTTACCTTATCGGCTATTGGATAACCGTGACAGCATGTATAACATCTCTTGTTATCAGTTTAGGCTCATCCAACCATAGCTTTCAGTCATGTATCCTGCTCAGTACTAACCGAATCCATTCAGTCTTGAATTCCTTTGGGAACCATAGGGAATTTGTGAGCCCTTATACTTTTATGTTTTTGTGTTCTTCTGTGATAGTGCCATCATCTTTACATAGCTTCTTGAAAGATTGCTCAACCTCTAGGTCTCCAATTTCTGCTATTTTGCAATGAATGTATGCTCGCACATCTTCGATGAGAAAAACCCTAGATGGTATTCTTGAGAATGCTCCAGCATTGTCATGCTATGAGGCAACTTCTGGGCATATCTTATAACATGGTTCCTCATAGGTACTGTTCTTGATAAGATTGATCTTGTTCTTCTTAAGACTCTTCAACTTAGCGGTTCTTGATGTAGTTGTCATGGATTCTAAAATTAGGGATTTCCTGTAAATGATAAACAAAGTTATTGGTTTATGCCTGGTACTTAATTTAACCTCTATAGCTGTAAATGATATGCTTCGAGTGTTTTGAATCAGGTTGGAGTCGCTCTGCAATGCTATTTCTTCGTGCTCTGGTTTCACTTTGGTCGCTTCACTCTAATCGCTTGGTGAAGAATGAAACCCTTTCTTTGTCTATTTATAGACTTTTCCCTAAGTTGATTCATTAATACTCAACCACTCCTTGGTGTGTGAAGACGAAGTCATCGGGTGAAACACTAACTTTTCTTTCGGTGACCACGCGATGCTTCAGGGCAGCTTGTTAAACTTGTTTCATTCACCGACGGGTTTCGGTGTTTGGTGAAGACAAATTTTTCAAATCACATGATTATTAACGGATCTCGGTTTACACTAGCAATTTTAGCTTTTATGTGTTAACCGACGATTCTCGGTAAGTGTAGGAAATTCAACTTTGAATGTATATGGATGCATTTCGGTATGCATTGATTGACGAGATAGTTTTCACAGAATTTAACAAGTAATACCATAGTGCATCTATAATCATGATAATTTGTAATTTCAACTATGTATAATGGAACTGATGCAAAATATGACTTAGTATAATGTAGCTCCATACTTACTTGTCCTACTTAAGTGGGGGTGGTGATGTCACCAAATCCATTGGATAAGGTGTCACCAATTGTATTGCTTGGTCCAGCTTCATCAGTGTTTGTAGATTTCCTCCACATTTGTTTTCTCATCTTCCTGATGTCTTCAATGGTGTTTCCATTGGCAAAGGTGCTGGTATTTATCATTCGGTCTCTGCAGTCTTTCTTGAGATGACTAACTTTATGACAATGCAAACATGCCATTCTGGGTTTAGTCCAGCCTCTAGACTTTCTTGTCCATTGTCTCATACAGATTGTAGCTATGTGACCAAATCTTCCACATGCTGTACAATTTTCCCATGTATTGTAATCTCATACATATTGGTTACCAACTCTTTTTGGTTGATAGGCAGATTCTTGACCTTTAGGCTTCCATGCTTGTTTTTTCTTCTTCCAGCATTCAAGAGTTGTGTGACCATGCATTTTGTAAGTAGGATAGTATTTGTCCATGTAGGTTTCCTTCTTTGGTTGTTTCATCTTAGACTTACATTCATATACATTATGTCCTTTCTTGTTACATTTATAACATATTCTTATGAATGAAGGTGTATATTTAGGAATACCTTTCACTTTGCTCCTGCAAACATTTGATGTGTGGCCTTGCTTTCCATAGTGATTGCATGTCATCTTTCTTGGTCTTGGATTTGCGTAGACATTCTTTGGATCAACTTGACTAGGTTATTCTCCATTCTTGGTATAGCCAAGTTTGATGTTATTCTTGGCTCTCCTTTGTCCATCAAGAAAATCATCCATTCTTTTATTTCTTTCTTCATCTCTTTTGATTATTTCATTATTTTGTTGCTGAATTCTTACTTCTTATTTCAACTTTTCATTTTCTTCCTGTATCTCACTGATAGCTCCTATTCTTTCAATGAGTTCAACATTCATTCTATTTGCCTCTTGACTCATAAGAATAATCTAATTTGTAATCTCATGGTAATGTTTTGTAAGTATTTGTATTTCTAACTCTGTCTCTTGTAGATTTTTAGTAATCTTCCTTCTATCATCAATAGCTAGTGTTCTCTCTTGCTCAGCTTGTCTAGCATTGTTCATGACATCAATAATTCTTACCATCTATTTCTCTTGACCGATTTGCAGATATTTCACTTATCCAGCCAGATGTTGATTGATTTCATTTAAGCTTGTGATGCTTTCTTCTGATGTGTATGATGCTTTCCTTGTAGTACATCCTAAAGATTCAAATAGATCTGGTATCTCTTCTTCATGGTAATCTATTTCATTACAGTGAGATTCCATAATCTTTCTTTCATCTAACAACTGTCTCATCTTGAATCTAGCTTCTTTATACTGCTCATAGAAGATCTGAATTTCTAGCTTCTGCTTCTCAATACTTTTGTCAAGTCTGTAATTCTCCATTATATGATCTTTTCTCTTAAGTCTTTAAGCTTTCCAAATAAGAGTTCTAGCTCTGATACCAATTGTTGGAAATAATGGGAAGTGTGTACTGAGAGGGGAGGGGTGAATCAGTACCTCTAAATTTTTTATCTCTTTTAACCTTTATCCATTATGTAATCAATTGTATAACCAACCATCTATTCTATACTATCATTGTGTAAGATATATCAATTCTTTAAACTTTAACAAACATGTAAACATTCATAGAAACATTCATGAAAGTAATTGAATTATAACACAAGATATGGTAACACAGAAAACCCCTGTTAGAAGGTAAAAACTACGGTGGGGATGGCATCCACAAAAAGTTCACTATCTGCAGATTGGAAGGGGCTGGTTAAGGCTTACAATTTGATCACTTCTGATGATCTACCTTGTTAGGAGTATTATGTGGAGACTGGTTAAGGTCTACTCTATTAAGAGCTTTAGCAACACTGTTTAGTGTACACTAGGTTAAGAGATTTACAATAGGATTATTAAATCCACCTTTCTTGAAAGGGTTTCTTCTATTTGCTACACTTCTTAGAAAGTAGACAAAAATACTCATTGACCTGAGTGTATGCAATATAACAATTGCTGATTACAAATCCATTACAATTCACATGTATAAATTAATGTGATTGATCAATACTTTTGTTGATCGGTAGCCTCCGTTCTCGGCTCTTGATAACCAATTTCATCTTTTGTTGTTGTACTTCTTGAAACTCTCAGTCTGATCCATAGATGTTCTCATTGGCTACTTTCATCCTCTCATCCATGATAATGAATGATTACAACATCTATTTATAAGATAGATTGACCTAATATAGTTTCACGTATAACAAAACTAACTCTATGATCAAAGGTTTACAACTTGACCTTGATCTCCTAGTCTACATGTTTTTAATCAGTTAGACTGATTAAAACAGTTACAATAATGTTGCTTGTCCCTTAAGTAATGGTTTTAAAACAAATCAAGACTCTACAAATAGAATATATCTGACGTGGAAGTGAGATCCACTTTTTTCAGGATGTAACTGACTTTCGGTATCTGATGCTCGGTTTGCTCTAAAATCAATTTGACTATCTTTCAGTGTTCCTTGGTTGAACTTTCTATTGGGTTGCTCTCTTGTCTGTTCTCTCGGTTTGCACTATATTCTACTCATCGGGTTCCACTGTCAGTTTGCTCCTGTCGGGTTCCTCTTTATCATCTTTGGTTTGCACTTTCGGTTTACACTACAAAACTGTGTTATTGGTTTTATCCTTGCTTAGCATTTTCAGTTTGAACTGAAAACCTGACTTTCGGTGTAGTGTAACCGATGGTTTAAAAAACTTGTTTCTCATTACATACTAATGGAAAAACTTTATGTTTATCATTATTGAACTAACAATAGATCTAAATATTTGCAAATCAAAGTTGTATTTTTTAATAGATCATTTACTGTATCAGTTTAACCATTGATTCAAAAAATCTCTGAACCGAGTGGGATTTAACAGTTCTTATTGTATTGAGATACTCAATAGTATCAAAAGGTTTTCTTATTGACAACATAGTGAGTGCTAGGTCAAAAGACAAACTGTTGGTTTTAAAACCTCTAACAAGGTCGCACTTAACAGTGTGTTTTGTAACCTTTAACAGGGTTGGCTCTTCACCGAACTCACTTCAAAAGAGTGAAAATATTTTGGGTTACCGGTCTGAGGTTGTTTTTCCCATATTGGGTTTCCACATCAAAATCTATGTGTCAAATGTGTATATGTTTCATTGCATTGATATTTTGTTTTACACATTATTGAAACTGGATTGGTCGGTTAACACTAAGTTTATTTGCTGCTACTCGGTGAAGCCTAGAAAAGATAAACAATATATCTACCGAGCAGTTTATATTTATATACACGAGAGATAAGTTTTTGGTTGGATCTTTTGGAACTATTTTTAAAGCCATTGATTCACGCCCCCCNTCCCCCCCCCCCCCCCCCCCCCCCTCTCAGTTATCCTAACAGGTGACATTTCATCCGACGGATTAGGTGATTCCACCACCTCCACCTAAGCTATACAAGTAGGTATGGAACTATGTTTTGCAAAGCTATATCTTACATCAGTTCCTATATTCATTGTACAAATGCCAAATTAGCATGAATTAAGATGCACTATGGTATTATATTTTTTATTACTTTGATCTAGTTGAGTCGGTTAATCTGTACCGAGTTAGTAATTCCAGTCGGTGAACATGTGAGAGACAAACTAGTTGCTAAGGCAACTAAGCACTTGTTGTACTCACTGAGCTGAGATATCCTTAGTATTAACCAAGTGATTTGTTTGTCTACTGAGTGGTTTTTGATGAGCATTTATTGCACTGACTAAAATTATTTGTTATAAATTCGAGGGAGGTGAACTCATTTATTCACACAACAATCATGGAGCAGGGCAGAGAAATTGAGAGTGACTTCACAGTAGAGAACTTTGAAGGTTTTTATAGAGATTCAAAGCACATCTCGAGTAGTTAAAGGTTAGAACAAGTAAGCTTTTGCACTTATCGAGTTATTTGAGTTCTTTCGTAGGAAGCCCTAATTTGAAAACAATGGCATCCTCATCATGAACCACGAAGGCAAAGATGGATAAAAGTAAAAAGGTGATTCTTGTTAAGAATTCAACATTCAAAGAACTATATTATAAGATACATCCACAGGTTGCAGCTCAACCCGACGACAAAGGCGTGTTCTTCATGATACTGCCTATGGTTCTACTGGTTCATGATGTAAGGGTATACATTCACTACAAGATCAGTGAGATAGGTGATTTCGAGCTAATATTGACATATCAAACACTTTGCACTGATGGGAAACTGAAAGATGATCATAAACGCTTGGAAGTGAAAGGGTTAACCAATGCGCTATATTTCCCTAAGGAGTTCAAAATCGAATGGGTACACATTATATTGAGCCGAGTACATGATAGCAAGTTTTGGCTGGATTAACCAAAGCGAATAAGTAAAGGTGTGATACATGCAGTAACTAGGTATCCTCAAACATTTAAAACAAAATCCCTAAGGCACTCACCCATAACCAAAATAAAAAATTTAACATGAGCCGAGTGGGATGGTAGAGGTTTAAGGATCAACACCATCAATGATCCCGAACTAAGGTTTGGTGCATATGTTATTGCATACAAAATCTTCCAGTCAAGCATACCTAACAACATTGCATGTGGAGTTGTTGATATTGCATATAATATTTTCAATACGGGTTTGCAACTTGACCTAGACAAGCTATTGCAGATGCAAGTGGAAGAAACTATGAGAACAATCCGATCAACATGATCTAATACTTGTAAGTTTGGTTCTATACTACTATGTACATTTTTCTATCTGCAAAACTTTTTCCCCTTAGTCGGTAATATGAAATGGAAGATGAATCAACTGATTACACTGAAAATCGATGACTTCATTGTAAGTCTAGGCACAAACTTTGAGCCCATTATGAATGACTATTTTATAAAGTTCAAAGCAAGAATGGAGAAAAGGACAAGAATACCAATGCAATTGGTAGAGAAGTATAAGGATGACATTTGTTTTGTAGTTGAAATAGACACAACACTCATCAAGGAAGTATAACCGAGGACAACATGGCTACCTCTGATGGATTATGAGCTTGACATTGATTTAGCTTTTGAGGCTATAGAAAAGTTACTTAATGAACCAATTGACAAATCTGACATGAGATTTGGCACATTTGAGGAAGCTAAAATCATAATATCTATTGGATTACAAGTTGAGAAGATGGGTAGGAAGAAAACAAAGATTTTTAAGACTTTGAAACTAAACTTTGCTATCACTAATGAAGAACTGGACAAATAATTTGATAATACCGAGGAACAGACTACAGTTAGTGAAGATGAAGAAAAAGATCAAGATGTTGATACCACTGATTCAAATTAAGCACAAGAAAAGGAACCTGAGGCCAAGAAGGGAAAAGGCATAAATATTAAGTCTCCACTAAGGACAAGAACAAGATCGGAGACAACAGATTCACCACCTTTGAAGAAAGAAGTTGTAAAAATCACAAGACCGTCACTGAAGTATACATAGCAGACAAGGAAGCCAAATAATACCACCGAGACTGCAACACCAAGACAAATAAAGAAGTATGTAATAAATAAAGATGATCAAGATGATTATGAGGATAATATCGATCAATTTAAGGTTGTGCAGAACAAAGTACCAAAGACTATTGACAAGATAGCTGAAGCAATCAGGACAACCGAAAGGTTAGGACATCCAAAGATTCATACTTATGCAAATCTGACTACCAAGAATTAGGATAAACTAGAAGAATATATCATAGGTATGATGATTACTTTCAAAAAGGTCCATGTAGAATTTTCTACATACATTCCACAAGAGTTATATGATGAAGTATCATCCAGATGGACTTATGCACTAAATACCGAGAAATAGATGAGAGAGACAACTCTCACTCTAGTTAATACTGATTGCATAGTGGAATAAATTGATGACATCATGCAAAAATATGCAAAGCAATTCCCCAAGAAAGCAAGAAAACTGAATATACTTCAAGGGAATTTTAAGGAATTTGATGAAGAGAGCACCATGATTTGGAAAAATATGCTGAGTCCAACCGAGAAAACAGAGGACATTGTATCTATAGTTGACACTGAGGGACATCGACCGAGTACCAAGACAAATATTGATGGTGAAACTATTGATAATGTATTGGATGATATTCCTAAACTCTTAACTAATCTAGGTCATGCAGAGATCACAATAGAAGATATAATTGAAGGTGATCCCGATGACAAAGCAAAGGAAGATGAAATGATAATTAGAGCTACCAAGACCTTAGATGAACAAGATACAACTGAGGTCACCTAAGCAATGGTACCACGTAATCTGCCAATTCTAGTATAAGAAATTGATATTGAAAGTGTAGAACAAACGAAGACACCCGTGCAAGTCACAGATACAAATGAAGACAAGAGTGATGAAAAAGGTAAAGAGACTGAGCATAGTGGAATGACAACACAAGGTGATGCACCTAAATACACCACTAATGTGGTAGAAAAAGGTGAAGGTAACACAAAGATGACGGTAGACACTAATACCACTGACACCAGGTTAGCTATTGAGGCACCTTCTCAAGGCATCACACCTACCGAGCCACCAAAGAAAGAAACTGAGCAAAAGGCTCAATTATCTCTCACACTATCTCCTACATCAAGAAGAAGAAGAAGAAGAAGAAGACATCCGTGATTGTGATCCATGGATACTTGATCCAGAAACACTTAGAAAATATGGCGAGCTATGCACCCGAAAAGAAGCTCAAGACAAGATGAGGCAAGAACACAAAAATGCATAGGTACTAGAGGCTACAAAGGAGATCTTACAACAATTTGTTCCTAACTTGAACATTAATAAATATGCCCCCATCATTGATCAACTTGCACTGCTCACTGAGGTAATAAACGGTACAAACATTGATGTCGAGCAGAAGTTAGAAGAGAGAGCAGAAAAGAATATTTAGTACAAGGTTACTGAGAAGATCAACCAAGTAGTGGTAGTAAATAAGGTAGCCCTCTCAGAATTTGTAATAGGATTAGAAACTGTTATTACTAAAGCACTTACAATTTTGCATAAGTTATGCACATTAGATCACTTCACTACTGAGCTTAATGAAAAGTTAAAGAAATTAGATGATGATCTAAAAGATTGTGCAAACAGTCTTTCAGCTGAGCAACATGCATTTAAGATGCATTACACCAAGATATTACAAACACAATGGTTGAGACTTGATTTGAAGAAGGAAGAGGACAAGATAAGAGATCAGGTAACCGAGCTTTAGGTTAAGTATTGATGCAAAAGCATGTGACAATGACAAAGAATTAGATTACCACCCTGGAGCTATCAGTTACAGAAAGCATGTATGATATGCATGCTCAACTGAACATAGAGGAGTTAACCCTCGAACACCTAAATGAGGAATGGGAGAAACTATTGGAAAATCTCCAGATGACCCATCACAATATTTTTGACAAGTTGTAAGTTATTTATTTTTGTCATTAATTTCAAAAAAAAGGGGAAGCATATGTATATACCGAGCATGTACAAAGGGGGATTCACTATGTATAAGTTGTTGTGTATACTACATCTACATATACAAGTTTTTGATACTAATGTCAAAGGGGGAGAATGTTACTCCAAATGAGCTTTGAAGTTTGTCATTAGTATTCAAGCATTCCAATTGCCAGTTGGTAATAGAGTGAAAGACAGACTAGTCGGTATGATCACCAAGTGCAGAGTTAACCAAGAGCATTGATCACATGCAGAGTTAACCGAGTGCAGTGATCAATGAGAAGACATACTTATCGAACAGCAGTGTACACCGAGCACATAGTTTACACCGAGATACACAAGAAACACCAAGCACCGAGAGACAGTATTTACTGAGTAAACTAGCGGTTACATAAAAGTTTGAATTGGCACATCAATCTAGGTAACAAATTTTTTCTAAGATGGATAACGGTTTACAATGATCGAGGAGAACATTGATTACAGATACACACATTAATTATTTACATCTCCTATGTATAGATGATCAAGGTAAAAAATTTACACCGTTGATCTTAGGTTTTATAAGATATTGTAAAACCCTAATTAGGTCAAGAGGTTTGATATATGTAAAGATTAGATGTCATTTTGTAATGTATTATGATCAAGTAATGATCAAGTAGCGACCATACTATGGATATCGTGAGGTCAGACAAGGGTTTTTAGAACAAGGACTACATTGCGGTATTAAGTTTATAGAACAAAGCCAAGACTACCGAGCAGTATAGAAGGTATTATCGGTCACAGTAAGGTGATAAATTTATTGTACTTAAAGGATCTATATTCACAATAGTGAGATTTTAATTTATTCAGACCACACATTTTGTTACTCTCTGACAATTGTAACAATCCTAGAATCTCCTAACAGAGTAGACTTAACCGTCTTTGTATAAATCTCTTAACACAGTGCACACATACTTTGCGTTGCTAAATCCTCACATGAGGTAGATCTAATTGATCTTATTGTTACTCCTAACAGGGTAAGGTCACCAAAAGTGATCAATCTTTGTAAGCTCTAACAGGCTACTTTATTACTGCAGTAGTGAAGCTTTGTGGGTCTCATCCCCACCATAGTTTTTACCTTCTAATAGGATTTTTCTGCGATACCAAATACTAGTGTCATGTGTACTTAACTTTCATGTATGTTTTATTGTTTTGATTACATGTATTTTTATTTTAGTAGTACATTACATGTTTGGTGAAAGAAATCTACTCACTCGGTTAAAATAGTATTTGATTACAAATATTTGTTTGAAAGTTTTTAAGGGTACTGATTCACCCCTCCCCTGTCAGTACACACTTTTATATTATTCCAACAAAAACAACCAAGTCCAGTAAGGTAAAAACCATGTGTATCAAAACCATTGGCCACACATTTAATTTTCTGTGCTAAGTTTCCTAGATATTAAATGTTTATCGCATGTGCAACCCATGCATAAAATATAAACTTTACAAGTAGACCCAAGAAAATATTTAATTTGGCTAAATGCATGACCAATGTTTCACCATGAATAAATTACATAATTGTAATCTAAGCATGCAACCATTTAAATTATGTGAAGTAATAACAATAAATACATCATATATTGAACATGAACAAAAAAATGTCAGTGTGGCTTTGAACGACTAGGAATACTAGTGTAATTATACAGGGAACTAGACGTTAAATGCACTCCAGGAGTGAGAGTGAGGGGTGAATAAGTTTTGAGTAGATCTTGAAACTCCATAGCATAAATCAATTCCAACTTAAAACCTTAAACTAATATGTAGCAACGAAAGATAAAGAAATGAACACACAACCACAAGAGAACTCCAAAATTACATGGAAAATACAACAATGGAAAAACCACAGTTAGAGTTTACTTGCACTGTATGAACAAGTATTATAATATTTTTTAGGGATAGGGATCATAAAAGTTGCTACTAGAAATATCTAGTGTACAAATCACAACATTCACTTTTATCAATCGAAGGGTTGACAACAATGGTCAACACATAATAATGTTCACCATCATATAGCGATAAAAAATAATCTCCACCTAGAAGACCCAAAAACATAAACAAAAAACATTAGAAACACAATATAAGAGTTGACATTAATCAACATATAATTTCATAATACTCATCATCAATATGTCATTAATGACAACGCCTAGTCATCAATGATAATAATAGTAATTCCACCATAGTTATGCACAAAACTGCACCTTATGGCATTAATGACAAGACTATAATTATAATCACAACAATCTCCAATATTAACTACAATATTGAATCAAAAATCACTCCATTATGTATCAATAATAATACCAAGCTTGTATATCAATAAAAGAGCTCTAGACATCTAGCCAATCAATCATTTGACACTTATCTATACTTCAATACCAATGACACCAAAATTTGTAACCATCATATGCACATTATATAGAAAGGAAATCAATCATCTACATACTCATATGAACCCACCATGTCAGTCTCTGATATATCATTATGCACCATCCAACTATCGTAGAATATTATCATTGAAATCATACAAGGTGAGGGTTGACATTAATGACAATAACTGCCAACAATCACCCCCTTTTTCATTGATAGAAACACTCACACAACACTTCCTCTTCCCATCTCACATCAAGGACAAAGGTCAAAGGTCTTTACATCAATCTCTTCTTTCTGTACTTTTACTCTTTTCTTTATTCATATGCACTTTATTGTCAACAATATTCAATGATAACCTACTCCACATAAGAGTAGCAACCAAGCAACATCCCGATCCCCTTAAGGAGCAGACCACAATAATCCAAAGATAGAGGATATGCCTTGAATATCCTCTTGGGAAGATGCACAAATATATGCATCTATAATCTGAACATATTCCAATTTGATCCTTCTACCACTTGCAAAATCACTCGAGTCTTCCTCACATTCTAATTTCAATTATTTTTTAACATAATTGGAATTGTTGCACTAGCTTCAAAAACAAGTCACTACACATGGGGGGAGAAACAAATGCATTAAATTTATAAAGTTCTCTTCTACACTGGGAAGAATCTTAGATCCTTAAATTGACTCTTTCTACATCTCTTTCATTCTCTTCCTCTCCTAGTCTAGATCAATATTCTTTTGTGGAGTTGAAGAACTCTTATTCTTCCCTTTGTATAACTTAGTAATGTGTCCTAACTTATTGAAATTTTAGTAGGAGATATCATTTCTCCTTACATTAGACCTGCACTTAGTAGCCCTCTGACACAATATGTTCCATGTTTTGTAATACCCATCGAAGGAATAAGATTTCATAGCAACACTATTACTCTAGTAATTATTCCTTATCACACTTCTGCAATCATTAGATTTTTGACCAAACTTTTACAAACACAAAACTAACCATAGAATGATCAATAATTATAACTTGGACCTATAACTAAATTAATCATCATCATGCTTCTATATTGAATAGTCTTATACACAAACATTTTGCAAGAAAATTAGTTATCATTGGAAGATTAAAAGTACTTGCTTGGAGTAGACAAATTAGGAGCAAGTATTTTGAGGTTCATAATATGGTTTCAAACATATATGAAGTTAATTATCTCCTCAAATTCATCATGTGACTTATCTTTCTTCTTCTCACTTTTGCCTTCATCCATGTTTTCTTAGGATCTTTCCCCCTTTTCAAGAACAAAACTAGCATTATTTTCAATAGTGGTCTCCTAATTTTTACCTCTTCTAACTATTTTCTTAGAGTGACAACTTCATTAAGCTTTGTTCATTCAACAATTTTTCTATGACTATTAGAATCCAAAAAGTCAACAATCATCTTTTCCTCTTCAATAAATGAATCTTTGGATTCACACTTTCATCCCTCTTGAGTTTGTCTTCACAATATTTCATTTCTTCAGTCTTAGTTTATATGTTGGTGATTTTATCTTTTGCCTCTTTTAATTGATATTTCTGTTTGACAATTGAATTTTATGCTCTTTTAGTTTCATCATTTTTTCTTAACATTTTGACCTTGTAGTATCCAGGTCATTAGTAGAATAATGGATTTATCCTTCAAAATCAACTTCACAATCATTCAGATTGATATCACACAATCATGAGCATCCCAAACAACATCTTTGCAATCATCCTTCTCCAAATTGATCACTCTAGTTCTCATATGTTTGATTGCAAAAATTTCCTCAGTATTTAAATTTATAGCCATGAAATGATTGGCCTCCTTTATATGATAAAAATTGCTTCATGTCCATTTTCCTTTTGCAACTAGTATTTTGGTGCCATTTTCCTTGATTTTTCAACCATTGTTATAAAAAGTAATATGGTATCCTTTGTTGCACATCTGACCAACACTAAGGAGATTATGTTTCAATCCCTTGACATAATGAACATATTTTTTTGTGCTTTTCATTAGTTGTGATAGTTCCCTTTCCACATATTTGAGTTGCCTCTTCCCAACCAAACTTAACTAATCCACCATTCCACTTTCTAAGGTTGACTAAATTTCTCTTGTCATCAATCATGTGGTTGGACCAACCACTATCAATCACCTAAGATTTTGGTTCCTCCTCTGCATGGAAGGAAACCTATATCATCATTTATTTCCCATTAATTTTTTAAATTTGCATGGTTTTTTACTTCTTATATTAGTTTCATTGCCATCAGTATTCAAAACCATAAAGATTACTTCAACATTTACATTATGGCCAGGTTCCTCACCATCTAAGGAATAACTATCCTACTTGAAGTAGAGACTCATTTTATCTTTCTTATTTATACCTTCTCCTTTCCTAACATTATATTCTTTAAATGGACATTCAGAGGAAAAATTACCAACTATTCCATAATTAAAACGTTTGAAAGGTAAGCTACCTTTTTATTTATTGTTTCCCTTATTCAATATTTGCTTCTATTTCATCATCAAATTGATCGGTATATCTTTCTTCTCTCTTTTTATTGGATTTGAATGTAACTTACTTCTTAGTATTATCTAAATCAAATTATCTCATCTCAAATGTGGTGAAGACGTCATATAGATGATCCATTGCATATTTATCTCAATCCTTAATTTAATCAAGAGCAAAAACTTTAGAATTATAATATTTGGGAACCTCGATATAAATACCTTATTTAGTACTTCATATTCATCTATATTTCCACCAATACCTATAATTCCATTTAGAATTTTAATTACCCAAAGTATGTAGCTAGCAATGTCTTCATCTTCTAACATCCTCAAGTTCTCAAATTTGTATTTAAGGTTTTGCATCTCAGTCTACCTCACTTTCTCATCCTCTTCATAGATGTTTCTAAGCTTATCCCATACATCTTTGACTATTTTTCTATTCATAACCTTCATAATTTTATATTGTCTAATCCACTTATGATTTCATTCCTTTATTTTTCTATTACGCTCATACAATTTGATTTCATCAATAGTAGTTGGAGAAGTGGAAGGAATAGTATAACCATCTTTGACTAAATTCCAAACCCCAAAGAGTTCAAATATGGTTCCATCCTTAGCTTTAAAAAGGTGCCATTTCTACCATCAAACTTAGGTATCTTGTAAGATCCATCTTGTGCCATCATGAATATTCCTCAATAAGTTAAGACTCTTAGAAGAACTTGGCTCTAATACCAATTGTTGAACACACCCCAAGAATAAGTGGAGGGGATGAATTAATCTTGAATAGATCTTAAAAATTTACAACACAATTCAATTCTAAATTAAAACCTTGGATTGATCAATAATAATGAAAGATAAATCAATGAACATACATCCACAAGAGAATACCACATTTACGTGGAAAACTGATGTAACACCTGTCTTGCTTCTTCTGAGACCTCTTCTAGGTTCTCCTAGGTCACTCTATGACCTACTAGGGTTCTTTGTCTAACCCTAGGCTCCTTAGGTATCTTATCACAAGATCCTAAGTCCTTCAACAGGTGCACACCAACAAGATAGAATTCAAACTCTGCATATTCTTCACTAGACCTCAATTTGGTCTTTCTTGCTCCATCTGCAATATCTGATCAAATTGGATCCCAAACATTCCCAAATTGGAAAGGAAGGATTCAATGATATTAAGAGGACTAATTCCAACCCTCACAACCTTTCTTGGATATGTAACCCTAAACGAGTTCCAAATTCCAAGGCAATCTCACCCATAATAGGGCTACAAGCTTTAGGCTAATTGAGCACCTTTTCTACAACAACTCTTAAATGTTCCAAACAAGTATGAAAACCAAGTTCATATCCTGATACCCTTTATCAAGAACCTAAGGATTTTCTAGGTCTTGGCCCTTAGAGGTGTCCGTACAGTCCTCCCTACATTCATGCCTAAAATTCAGGGTTTTAGGTCCTTTGCACTATCTTCTCAAGAAATGATCTCTCTTGGCTAACAAAGTAACTCCTCCAAACTCCTCCTCTGGTTTGGGGATCCTTAGTTTACTCTCCTACCTTCCCAAATTCTCTAATTGAATCTATGGATGCTTTCAATCCCTCTAGCTAGCTCTGCAATCACTGGTGATCCCTAGCCATGCCACTTTGGCTCGCCTAGGACATCACCTTAAAAATTCTTGCCATCATTTCCTGGGCCCCTCCTGATATGTACACAATGTACATGGAGTCTACTCTTATAATACAAGAGCCCATGCCAAAGCCACGGTGGAAAATGGAGTTAAGACCCCATTTGCAAACTATGCTCAAATCAAACCAACGACTGGACTAAATTTGAAAGATTTTATTCAAACAACTAAAACTATTGAATCTAACAATATAACACCAAAAGAAGTTATGAAATAACCTAAATTACACTAAACAGAGCTTACAGAAGTTCTTTCAATCCATTCAATAACCTGCTCACTTCAAAAAGCATATACAATCACTGTAATTGCTTCACACAGTCTGTACACAAAATTGCTCTAACTTGCCAACCCTGAAAACATCTTGAGAATGGTCTTATATAGTTGACCTTAACACTAATTCATCAGTTTCAGACAGTTATCTAACCAATTCCACCGAAGATGCAAACTTGTCATAAAAGTTGTCAATGTTGTAAATGAATACATTGACAACTTTTTGCAACTTTCAAGTTTGGTCTCCAAACTTGGTCCAACTATACCCAAACTTGTCTAATCCACAAAATATGATAAAAACCCATCAAATAAGACCTCTAGTCCATTACTTGGCTCATTTTCTTACAAAATTCCAAAAACACCTAATTGGACCTAAATAGACCTAAAGGTCACCAAGGACCTATTAAGACCTATCCTCCTACAAACACTTCACACACTAGGACACTTGGTCCCTTTATTCCCCTAGTGGTCTAGATAGAACCACTACAAGCCAAAACAAAGAAGGAGCAAACCCTGGGTTACATTTCCACAACTAGCCTACCTAGGTGCTCCTGCACCAAAAACCCAAGAAGAGGAAAACTAAGGTGAAAGTTAACTCAAATGCTATGAAAAAGTATTGCAACATTTGTTTTAGGGCTCACCACCCAAAGAACCTCGTTACTCCTCGGACTTGCACAATGAGAATTAATTTCTTAAGGAGAGATACAAAAAGACTTTCTATATAAGACACACTTCTTGAGGGCAAGATACATGAAATATTGAATTACAAAGTATAGGCCTTCGTCAACACAACATTTGACAGTCTCCCTTGAATGTAGTTGCTCTTGACACGCTGCCTTAAGTAACCATTTGACAATTATGCTCCAATGCTCTAACCACACACATCTAGTATCTCATATTCATATCCTCCACACCACTATTCCACATTGATTTTGTTTAATGTATGTATATGTACATCTCTCTCTGTATATATATATACATATATATACATATACATATACATGTATATACATATACATATACATATATGTATATACATATATGTATATACATATATATATGTATATACATATATGTATATGTATATACATGTATATATATATATGTATATACATATATGTATATGTATATATGTA
>MU223619.1:168885-193037 GCA_018584345.1 Thuja plicata | reverse complement strand
CTCTAGGTAGGGCATTAACATTGCATTGATTTTTGTAGAGAGAGAGAGAGAGAGAGAGAGAGAGAGAGAGAGAAATGTATAACATTTATAGGGTCTTTAAGGGTGTACCATTCATATCTGTTATATTATATGTGCTAGAACCATAGATTTAAGTAATGAAGGGACCAAGCCAATTAGGACTGAATTTTCCTTTTTCTCTAGGTAGGGCATTAACATTGCGTTGAGAGAGAGAGAGAGAGAGAGAGAGAGAGAGAGATCCCAAATTACTTTTATAAAGTTCAGGCATAACTAATATTACACATGAAGTTCAAACACCTCTAGGGTTGAGTTTACAAAAATATGACTAGGTGAGAAGATAAGAGAAAAACATGATCTCAATATATGTTGAAATGACATATTACAACCAAAATTAAATGTTATTCCCTTATAAAATGTCCCCTGCATCGAAGAACCTCCAAGTGCAACCTAAAGAAATAACTATGGCACCAAAAGTCACTATATTTTCATAACTAGGCCTTTGATTGAACAAACATGTTCAAGTTGTGTGTAGAAGAATATGGAATTATGAGAGTTGATATGTTGTAGAAGAATCACATGGCAGGTAACTAAGAACTTATTTAAACCTACCCTACATTTATTACAAAACCCCAACTGACAAAAACCTTTATCGGTGAATGAACATGGTCGCCTTTGGCCCAAACTAAATCTTTTCCCTCTAAAAAACCCTTTATAATCGATATGATCAATTAAACAATTGATCAAGACCTCCATCGCAAAATCACAGGCCCCAAAGAAACCGTTGACTGCAAGCTACAAAGGCGTGAGCTTGTAATTGACTGTTAATTTTGTAAATATTTAAATACAACATAACCATTTCAAAGGTCAAAATATGTCAAATAACCTTGACAATGTGAAATAGTAACGAAGTCCCTTTGCATTTTCTTTTTTTGAACTCCTTTTCACCATTTTGCAATGGGAGTTCCATCACTCCCATAAGACTCATACAAGAGATCCAAAACTAAATGTGGGACCTACCTTCTGAAGACATTATTTTTCCATTATTATACAAAAGGAAAACAAGTTTTTGAACCTTCAGTAAACCTACACCGAAACACAAACTTTCAGTAACATTGAAAGCATAGATATTAGAGATAACCGAAAGTGTTAAGTACAAGAGACACCCAATAGATAAAGTGGAACCCAACAGGAGAAACCGACAGAGGAACCCAATGAGAAATATATAGTGCAAACTGAGAGAACAGCCACAGTGCAACCCGAAAGACAGTAAAACTAATTTCAAAGCAAACTGAGCATCAGACACCAAAAGTTAGTTACAACCCGCAAAAAGTGGATCTGACTTCCACATCAGATAAAACATTCATATTCTATTTATAGAGTTTTTCTTTGTTTTAAAACCAATACTTAAGGGACAAGAAACATTATTGTAAGTGTTTTAATCAGTCTAACTGATTTAAAACATGCAGACTAGGAGATCGAGGTAAAGTTGTAAACCGGTGATCATAGAGTTAAGTTTGTTTTATGTGAAACTTAATTAGGTCAAATCTATCTTATAAATAGATGTTGTAATAATTATAAATATATGAGAGGAGGATGAAAGTAGCCAACAAGCACATCTATGGATCAGACTAAGAGTTTCAAGAAGCAGAACAACGAAAGTTGAAATTGGCTATCAAGAACCAAGAACAGAGGCTACCAAGCAACTGAGGTATTATTCAATCACAATAGGTGATAGATATATACATGTAATCTTGAATGGATCTGTAATAAGAAATAGTAGATTGCATACAATCAGGTCAAAGAGTAATTTGCTTAAATTCTAACAAGTGAAGATAAAGTAAAAATCCTTTCAAGGAAGGTAGATTTAACAGTCCTTTGTAAATCTCTTAACCGAGCGCACACTAAATAGTGTTGCTAAAGCTCTTAATAGAGTAGACTTTAAAAGGTCTCCGCAAATACTCCTAACAGGGTAGATCATCAGAAGTGATCAAATTGTAAGCCTTAACCGGCCCCTTCTAATCTGCAGATAGTGAATATTTTATGTGTGCCATCCCCACCACAGTTTTACCTTCTTACAGAGGTTTTCTGTGATATAATATCATGTGTTATGAGTCAATTACTTTCATGAATGCTTCAATGAATGTTTATATGTTTGATTAAGTTAAAGAATTGATATGTCTTACACAAAGATATAATAGAAAAAATGGTTGGATCAACAATTGATTACATAAAGGTTAAAGGATAAAAGAGATAAAAGTTTTAGAGGTACTGATTCACCCCTCCCCTCTCAGTACACACTTCTCATTATTTCCAACATTTGGTATCAGAGCTAGAACTCTTATTTAGAAAGCTTAAATACTTAAGAGAAAAGATCATACAATGGAGAAGTACAGACTTGACAAAAGTATTGAGAATCATAAACTAGAAATTCAGATCTTTTATGAGCATTATAAAGAAGCTAGAATCAAGATGAGACAACTATTAGATGAAAGAAAGATTATGGAATCTCGTTGTAATGAGATAGATTACCAAGAAGAAGAGACACCATATCTATTTGAGTCTTTAGGATCTACTACAAGCAAAGCATCAGATACATCAGAAGAAAGCATCACAAGCTTAAATGAAATCAATCAAAATCTGGCTAGACAAGTGAAATCTCTTCAAATTGGTCAAGAGACACGGATGGTAAGAATGATTGATGTCATGAACAATGATAGACAAGTCAAGCAAGAGATAACAATAGATATTGATGAAAAAGAGTCTGAAATACAAAGACTTACAGAAAATCATCATGAAATTACAAATTGAATTATTCTTATGAGTCAAGAGGCAAATAGAATAAATGTTGAAATCATTGAAAGAATAGAAGCTATCTGTGAGCTAAGGGAAGAAAATGAAAAGATGAAACAAGAACTCATAATTCAGCAGCAACATAATGAGGTAATTAAAAGAGCCAAAGAAAGCAATAAAAGAATGGATAATTTTTTTGATGGACAAAGGAGAGCCAACAACAGCACTGGACTAGGCTATACCGAGAATAAAGAATCACCTAAACAAGCTGGTCAAAAGAATATCTATGCAAATCTGAGATGAAGAAAGCTAACATGCAATCACTATGGAAAGCAAGGCCACATATCAAATGTATGCAGGAGCAAAATGAAAGGTATTCCTAAATCTACATCTTCATTCATAGGATTTTGTTATAAATGTAACAAGAAAGGACATAAAGCATATGAATGTAAGTCTGAGATGAAACAACCAAAGAAGGAAAACTACATGGACAAATACTGTCCTACTTACAAAATGCATGGGAACACTACTCTTGAACGTAGGAAAAAGAAAAACAAGCATAGAAGCCTAAAGGTCAACAATCTTCCCATCAACCGAAAAGAGTCAGTAACCAGTTTGTATGGGATTACAACACTTGGGAAAATTGTACAACATGTGGAAGATTTGGTCACATTGCTGCAAATTGTATGAGACAATAGTCAAGAAATCCTAGAGGATGGACTAACCCCAGAATGGCATGTTTACACTGTCATAAAGTTGTTCATCTCAAGAAAGACTGTAGAGACCGAATGACAGAGACCAACACCTTTGCCAATGGAGACACCATTGAAGACATCAGGAAGATGAGAAACACAATGTGTAGGAAAGCTACAAACAATGATGAATCTAGACCGAGCAATACAATTGGTGACACCCTATCCAATGGATCTGGTGACATCACCACCCCCACCTAAGTAGAACAAGTAAGTATGGAACTGCACTATACCAAGTTAAATTTTGCATCAGTTCCAATAATACATAGTTAAAATGCCAAATTAGCATGATTGTAGATGTACTATGATATTACTTGTTAAATTCTATGATAACTATTTCTTCGGTTAATACATACTAAAATGCATCAGTATACATTCAAAGATGAATTGTCTGCATTTACCGAGAATCGTCGGTTAACATGTAAAAGCAAAAGTTGCTTGTGTAAACCGAGATCTCTTGGTAATCAAGCAAGTTGAAAAGTTGTCTTTGCAATACACAAAAACCCTTCGGTAAAAGTAACAAGTTAGATGACTACCCCAAAGCATCGGGTGGTCACCGAAAAAGGAAGTTAGTGTATCAATTGATGACTCTGTCTTTACACATCGAGGAGTGGTTGAGTATTAATGACCTGACCTAGGGCAAAAGTCTATAAAAAGGTGATGGAAGGGTTTCATTTCTCACCTGTGATTTGAGCGAAGCGACCAGAGCGAAAATAAATCTAGAAGAGACAACAATATAGAGCGACTCCAACCCTTTACAAAGCACTCCAAGCTGATCAGTAACAACTACATAGGTTGAAGTAAGTACAAAGCATAACCGAGAACTTTGTTCATCTTTTACAAAAAGCCCTAAAATGTCTGAAAAAATGGCCACGACTTCAAGAATTGCTAAGTTGAAGAGCATCAAGAAGGATAATTCAACCTACGTGGAACCACATTACAAGATATACCCAGAGGTTTCATCACAACCTGACAATGCTAGAGCATTCTCGCGAATACCAATTAGGGTTTTTCTCGTTGAAGACGTGCGAGCATACATTCACTGAAAGATTGTAGAAATTGGCGATCTAGAGGTTGAAAAAGATTTAAAGAAGTTATGCAAAGATGATGGAACCATTAAAGATGAGCACAAACACATCAAAGTGAAAGGGATCACAAATTCCCTAATGTTCCCAAAAGTGTTTAAAACCGAGTGGATTCAGTTAGTATTGAGCAGAATTCACAATCATAAGCTATGGCTGGATGAGCCTAAAATGATAACCTGAGATGTTATTCATGTAGTCACCGATTACCCAATAACCAAAAAGGTAAAGGCATTGAAGCACCCTCCCAAGGCTGAAATTGAAAAGAATACAGGAGCCAAGTGTGATGGAAGAGGACTTAAGGTATCCACTATCACAAATGATGAGCTAAAATTTGGAGCATGTGTCCTAGGATACAAGTTCTTTCAAGCTAGAAGGATGAACAACATATCATCTAGAGTAGTGGACACAACATATAAGATTGTGAAGAAAGGAACTCAACTGGATCTATCAGAACTTCTACTCAAGCAGCTAGAAGAAAATCTAAAGACAATCAGGAATGCAAAATCAAACTCATGTAAGTTTGGTTCACTTATCATGTGCATTTTATTTTATTTCCAAGAATCCTTCCCATCAATAGGAGATTGTAAAATGGGATACAACTAGACCGGTCACCATATAGATCAGTGAGTTTATAACATCACTGGGAGACAATTTTGAGACAGTTATGGATGAGTATTTTGTTGGATTCAAGGAGATAATGTAGAAAAGAGTAAGGATCCCCGAGCAACTAATTGAGAAATTAAAGGATGATATATGCTTCATGGTAGACACATACTATACATATATCAAACCTATTGTACCAAGGATAGCATGGCTACAACCACTTGACTATGAGGTAATAGATCAAGCATCTAATGCAATTGATACATTGATTAATGAGCCCCTAGACAAAACACAACCCAAGTTTGGCACCTATGAAGAAGCCAAAGAAAGAGTCAAAACTGGCTTGGTTGTGAAGCAAATAGATAGGAAGAAAGATAAAATGGTAAAGAACTTGAGGAAAAGGTTGTCGCTTACAGAGGAAGAAAATGAACAAATAGAAGAAATCAAGGGACAGTCACCCGTTGGTGAGGCTGAGCATGAAAGTGACTCTGATTCTACAGAGTCAGATACTTGAGTACCTACACCAGCCAAGAACCACAGCTTCTTCAAGGACTAGAAGTCAAACAGCTAAGGACACAAGTCCTTCACCATTGAAGAAAGGTCAAGTAAGGACCTACAAGAGGAAACCAGCAACACAGAAAAAGGGCCAATAAAGAGAAGAAGGTTGATTAGAACCAAAGAGGACATTGAAGACATAGAACATGATGAAGGTGTTCATGAGGAGAAGAGTAGGATCCTTAAAACCATTGATGAGATATGTGCACTAATGACTAAATCAGGATCAATTACTGAGTCCAAGTAAGAATATGGTTAACTTTGGATCCCTTGGACTAGAAAAAGATTGAAGAGGCAATCATCAAAATGATGAGTACATTTAAATATGTACCAGTACAATTTTATGACAAAATGCCCAATGCACTATATGACAGAATATCTGCAAGATGGACTTATGCATTGAAGAATGATAAAGAGGTAAGGGAAAGAGTCCTTGTTTCTCTTATGCCTCCCGAATCCAAAATGGAAGAAATCAAGGAGATGATGGAGAAACATGCACAGGAGTTCTCACCCAATATGAGAGCTTACAAGATACTTGATGGCAAGCTAATAGACCTAGAGAAGGACAATAACAAAATCTGGAGTAAGATACTCAATAGACCTACTAAGGAGGCAAGCCCAAAGAAAAAACTTATCACAAATGAACCACACAAGGATGATCAGGCTACTGAGAGCACCGAACCAATCATCATCACAAATGTTGAATTGGACAAAGAGGAAATAGACACAATAGGAAAAAAGAACAAAGATGTTGCATATGAGACATGGTCGGACACCACCATGGAAAACATTGTGGATACTACAATCATTGACATTACCAATGACCCTGCAGAAGAAAATCAGAAATATGAAGATGTCACTGTTGCTAAGGACCAGATCGAGGAACAAGAAAATATAATAGATGTTGCACAGGTGAACATACTGGGCAACATGCCAATATACTCCAGGAAAAGGAGAAAAAACCTACCAAAGATGATAGCATACCTGAGGAAAAGGATGCTACTGAACAAAAGGATTCATCTAAAGAACATAAAGACACATCTGATGAACCAAAAGATACTACCGATACACAGCAAGATAAATCTACTGAAGAAGAGTAGCAAGAAAAAGATGGAGAGCATAAAGAGAAAAGTGAAGAAGAAAAGAAAGAAGAAACACCACAACATACAGAAGAAAAATCTGCAGATGAACCCAAGGCTAATGAGGAGATGTATTCACCTAACCGACAGTTTGACACCAACCAAAAGGTAAAAGAAAGTTCATCTACCAAGCCTTCACCGAGCACTTCAAAGAAGACAAATGAACTAGCACTAGTAGTTCATAAATATACATCAACACAAATCTCAAAGAAGAAGAAGAAAAAGAATAAGAATCCAGTCACTTTGGATGAAATTATTGAGATTCCAATATGTGATCCTAGAACATTGGATCCAACTAAGCTAACAAATTATGTGAGACTTTGTGAGAGAAAAGCTATCTAGGATAAGCTTAGGAAGGCTACAAAGGAAGCAAAGGTACTTGAGACTACCAAACACATACTACAATAGATAGTTCCTGACACTAACATTGATCAAGATATTCCTATACTTGATCAATTGACCGTTCTCATAGAAGCTATCACATCTCAAAATGTAGATGCTGAAAAGGCAATTGAAGAGTGTACAGAACATAGATTCCAATTCAAGCTATCAGAGAAAATACGACAAGAAGTGGTAGAGAACAAGGTGGGGCTTTCTGAACTTGTAATTACATTGGACCCCATCATTTCAGAAGCTATAACCTTAGTCCAAAAGTTATGCACTTTAGATCAACTCACTAAGGAGTATAGTGAGAAGATGACACAAATTGATGTTGATCTACAAGCAAGTGCACAAGGTCTCACTAAAAATGAATATGCAATCAAATTGAACTATGAGCAACTCAAGCAAATAAGAAAGTTGAGACAGGACATCCAAAATGCAGAATCAAAGTTCAGAGATGAGGTAACCGAGCTCCAAGCTCTAATTCTACCCAATATCACAGTACTGCAGTAGCATATGACACTGGCAAGAACACTAATTGCCACCCTAGAAATGTGTGTCCTAGATAGCATTTATGATATGCATGCCAGAATTGCATTAGAGCACATGGCTCTAGAATACCTTAAGGATAAATGGGAACATATGATGGAAGAAATGTCAACCACTCATTCCCATATTTTGGACAATCTGTAAGTTACACATTTTTGCCAAAATTTTGACAACTTGTAAGTTGTACGTCTTTGTCCTTAATATAAAAAAAGGGGGAAATGATATGTATATATATCATAAGGTGAAAAGGAGAAAAGGCAAGTATAACTATACATGTACATACATACTATAATGCATATAGTTAGGGGGAGTCATACAATGACATGATATATACATGGTGTACATACTAAACATATTAGTATTTATACACATATCAGTTTTTGATACTAATGTCAAAGGGGGAGATTGAAGACATTATTTTTCCATTAGTATACAAAAAGGAAAACAAGTTTTTGAACCTTCGGTAAACCTACACCGAAACACAGACTTTTAGTAGCACCGAAAGCACAGATATTAGAGATCACCGAAAGTGTTAAGTACAAGAGACACCTGACAGATAAAGTGGAACCCGATAGGAGAAACCAAAAAAGGAACCTGACAAGCAAGCTACAGTGCAAACCTAGAGAACAGACACAATGCAACCTGAAAGATAGTAAAACTGGTTTCAGAGCAAACCGAGTATCAGACACCGAAATTCAGTTACAACCCGCAAAAAGTGGATCTGACTTCCACGTCAGATAAATAAATTATATTCTATTTATGGAGTTTTGTTTTGTTTTAAAACCATTACTTAAGAGACAAGAAACATTATTGTAAGTGTTTTAATCAATCTAACTGACTTAAAACATGCAGACGAGGAGATCAAGGTAAAGTTGTAAACCTTTGATCACAGAGTTAAGTTTGTTTTATGTGAAACTTAATTAGGTCAAATCTATCTTATAAATAGATGTTGTAATCATTCAAAATATATGAGAGGAAAATGAAAGTATCCAATGAGCACATCTATGGATAAGATTGAGAGTTTCAAGAAGCAAAACAACGAAAGTTGAAATTGGTTATCAAGAACCAAGAACAGAGGCTACCAAGCAACAGAGGTATTATTCAGTCACAATAGGTGATACATATATACATGTAATCTTGAATGGATATGTAATCAACAATAGTAGATTGCATAAAATCACATCAAAGAGTAATTTTCTTACATTCTAACAAGTTAAGCAAAAGTAAAAATCATTTCAAGGAAGGTGGATTTAACAGTCCTTTGTAAATCTCTTAACCAAGTGCACAATAAACAGTGTTGCTAAAGCTCTTAATAGAGTAGACTTTAATAGGTCTCCATAGATACTCCTAACATGGTAGATCATCAGAAGTGATCAAATTGTAAGCCTTAATCGGCCCCTTCCAATCTGCAAATAGTGAATATTTTGTGGGTGCCATCCCCACCGCAGTTTTTACCTTCTTACAGAGGTTTTCTGCGATATTATATCATGTGTTATGATTCAATTACTTTCATGAATGTTTCTATGAATGTTTATATGCTTGATTAAGTTAAAGAATTGATATGGCATACACAAAGATAGTATAGAATAAATGGTTGGATGAACAATTGATTACATAAAGGTTAAAGGATAAAAGTGATAAAAGTTTTAGAGGTACTTATTCACCCCTCCCCTCTCAGTACGCACTTCCCATTATTTCCAACACCTTCTTCCTTTTTCTAGAGATAAACATAGTCTTCAATGTTCACAAGTTCCACTTAGGCCGCTAGGATCTGACAACACTTCCAAAATCGAATGCGGGACCTGCCAAGAGTTCCCAAACTATATAGAATTTTTATGGTTCTCGAACTTAACCACTTTTCATGATGATGAAACAAGAAAGGTGATGATGCCTTGGTTCTAATTAGGCCATTGGGCTCCGATGTCTATTTTGGAACTTAGCAAGAATCTCGTCGCCTTTCAACTTAAGCTTATTTTTTAATCCTTTAGGAGTATTGTGAGGTTCTAGAACCTACATAAGAACCTGATGCCTATTCGGGATCTTGTGCGAGATGTTGATAAAACATGACCTTTGATATGACTAATTATTTATTCTAAATTTATTCTTCCTCCAACATATAAACAAAAACATGGTAAACTAAGGGTATACGAACAAGCAAAAATTATGCCCATGAAGGATCTCTCAGACCAGATATTTGTGATGGGCTAGAGTTGGAAAAAATAACCAACATGACACATTTAGATGATTTCAAGATCTGATGTCCGTTATGCTTGATCCTTGCAACTTGATTCTTATTTTCCTGCTTCTTTTCCACCATTCAACCACCCAGTTCAAATTTGGGTGCAATCTCTTAGGTATAGAACATTTCAAACATTTTGTACCTCCACTTTTTGGCCTAATTTTGGCCTAGAGCCCTATATCAGGGTGTTAGTGGGAAATAAGATCTCATGGACAACCTGGCTAATTTTTGAATCCCAAAATGATGGATGAAGTATAAAAACACCCCATCTCTCCTCATTTCAATATCGATTACTGCTCTCAAGAATTCAATCTATCAGTAAGGCATTCAAGAAATCAAGAGTAATTAAGCAATTGGATTCAAGATTTGAAGGCAAGCATCTAAGATCTAGTTTATCCAATTCATTCAACTAAATTCCAAGGAAGTATTCTCCATTAAAGAAATTTTCTCTCCCATGGTCGCCAAGTAGAGGAATTCTCAATCAAGAAAGAAGATCATTCCTTTCATCTGCATTAATCTCTCCTTCATTGCAGGTGATTATCAAGCATATCTAAATTAAAGATCTAGGAGTGACGTTCATAGATCCATATATTTGTGAGGACATTCTTGATTTCTATTCTACATTTCAATGTCAGATCCTTGATTTAAATCTCATTAAAACATCTTCATGGGTATGAGTGATTCCTGCATATATCCATGAGGGTTTATGCAAGGTAATTCAAATATTTACCTTTTTTAAATACTTTCCTTTATGAAATTTCCTTTGATTTTTAAGGTTGATTCCTAAACAGGGATTTGCTAAGGCAAACCCATTTTACCCAACCTTTTCCTTATTTTTCTATGTGCATGAATAGATTACAGAGATGTATGATTTTTTTGGGCAAATTGGAAAAATTAGAGGAATCCCAGAAGTTTTAGTCAAAAGTGTCAGGTACAAAACGCTTGAAATATTTTGTACACTGAAAATCTAGCCCAAACTGAAATCCCAGGCCATTAAAGCAGTTTGGAACCTAATTCAACTTAGATCTAGTTTCTAGCAATTAGTTATCAATCTATTATTTCCATTTTTGTCTCTATTCATCCATTTTTCCTTCTACATTACATCTTTTATCTTTTCCATTTTCAAATTACATCTTCTATCTTTTCCATTTTCAAATTACATATTTAGTGAAGGATCACTGTCTCATTGAGTGCTTAGGTCCTTACTTGAGCCTATTGGTACATCTTCCTTTTGAGTGTGCAATTTGGAAAAGGAGTCATCTACCCTTAGAATTGCTTCCATTTTCCTCATATACATCTTTGGTGAACCCGACTCTTGATATTTTCATTCTGATTTAGTGTCTAGTTCTCCTTTGTATGTAATGTATTAGTCAATTGTATGCATTAGATCTCCATGTTTGATTTAATGGTTATATGTGCTTTTCATTAAATGTGCAATTGTGCTTAGTTGATTTGCATATCTCTTTTAAAGTTCATATTTACACCAAATCTATCTATCATTCATCTTATTTTGCATGAGTGTTATTACATTGAGTCCTACTTATAACATTCTAGTTAGGGGAAGTTTTAGACTTATAGGTTCCTTTGATCCAGAGTCCTCTTTGTTTCTTAGGAATCTTGATGACACCAACATGCCTACTAATGACATTCCTCGTATTGTTCATAATAACTCTTCCCACTCTTCTCATGGTGAGTATGAGACCTTAAGAGTTTCCCCAATCCCCAATGCAAGTACAAAAGCTTTCCCATGACTTTGAAAAATTTGAGCAATGATTAGGACAATAAAAATCCAATCTCGAGATCATCTTCATCGAAGAGGGTTTGAGGAAGATTATTCATAATGATAAACAAGGTGCTAACATATTGCATAATATCTCTCATCTCATTGATAATAATGTCAATCCTATTATAATTTTTTTCCCAAGAATTAGGTTTGATTCCACCTACCACTAGTGTTGATACCTCCATTCCTATTCCCACCTCAATACCCAGTGTGCCTACTTATGGTCCACCTCTCATAACCACTCTCATTCAAAACATCAATCCTACACATGTTAACATTTCTAATCCTATTATTCCTCCTTTTTCAAGTGTTCCATGTGTGTCCTTACCTTCATCCATGCCCACTTACAATATTGTTCCATTTTCATATTTTATTGTTCCTTCCATTTCCCATAATGGTCAAAATATTTCACACATATATCCTACCACTCTTTCTACCGAATCTACTATAAATAGCTTGACTCAAACTGTTTTATCTTTGAAACAATAAATTGTGTCCATGACTCATTCTAAGTTTAGCGTTCCTATTTGTGAAATTTATAGTCCTTTGTCCTTAGACATCATCCATGTTGTTATTCCTGAATACATGGAAATTCCTCATTTAGAGACTTACAATGGTAAGGGTGACCCTTTGACTCATGTTAAAACCTTTCAAACACTGTGTAGTGATTTCTGTCATGATCATAGGTTCATGGCTAAACTATTTACTATAACCTTTCAAGTTAAAGCCTTGCAGTGGTATTGTTATTTGCCTCCTTATTCTATTGATTCCTTTAAAAATCTTTCTAATTCTTTCATCCAATAGTTTCAAAACAATATTTGTCCTAAAATTTATTTGACTAATTTCATGCATTATAAACAAGGTCTTAAAGATAAAGTGATTGATTCCATTGGTAGATTTAAGCATTTGCATTCTCAGATTTCTTATCTTATACCTGATGTTAATATTCAATGTATTTTCATTTATAATTTACAAAAAAAACATTGGAGAAAAGATATTTCTTTTTGAATTCTCTTCTTTTACTCAATTGTGTGCAACGCTTCTTAATTATCAAATTCAAGCGAGTTGATTTGATAGTACTCCTCCAATGGATCTAATTGATAAGAGTGATGTCACATTTTAGTCCTTTCAAAAGTTTCAAAAAACTAAGAACTTTATCAAAATCAATAATTCATTAAACAATGTTGATGAGCAAGTGACGACAACATGCAAAGGTGTGGCTCTTTTGTCATATATTTTTAGACTTTCTCATAATTTTACAACTCTTTCCAAATCTCTGTATAATGTGATGTTAGAGTTTATTAATGCTAGTGTTTTACAACTTCCTCCCAATAAACTAATTGACAGATCCAAACCTTTTCCTATATCCTTTGATCATAAAGCTTTCTATCAATACCATTATCAACCTGGCCATGATATTGAGAAGTGTTTTTGTTTGAAATATGTTATTCAAGACCACATTGATTCCAATTTTATATCTATCGAGGGTGTTAATAATCAAGGAAACAATTCCATAAAACCTCCCAACCAAAACTTGAAAATTTATACAAATCATTTGCCTTCTCATTCGACCAATGCCATTGAGTCTACTCACTCTTTACCTTCTTCTTCCACCCATGTTGTTGACTATGATGTTGAGTGTGCTGAAGCCAACAATAGTGTCAACCTTATTGATCAATGTGAACATGAACCTAATCTTTTTATTACATTTGATCCTAAAGAGATTATTAAAGCATTTGATGGTCCTCTTTACATCGTAGCAAAGGTTAACATTATTATTTCTCATGTTGTCCTTATGGATCCTACTTGTATGATGAATTTTATAACAAAAGAACATATTTACACTAGATAATTACAAATATATTTCTATGATAAATCTAATGTCACGATCCAAAATTTCAATTGTTCCACTTATTTTACCCATGGTTCCACTTAGTTTATGCATGGTTCCATTTACTTTTCCTGTAGAAGTTGATGGTAAAAACTAGATGTAACCTTTTTTGTCATCCCAAATTCCAATCAGTTTCAAGTTAGACTTGTTCTTTCTTGGCTTGCCTTCACGAAAGCCTTAGTCTCTCGTATTCATAATTGTTTGAAATTTCCCCATGATGGAGAAATAATCACAATTAATTATAATCTCTATCAACCTTTAGCGCATCGAGGGAACTTTGACCTTGACTTGTTTTATCCTTGTCTCAACCAATTCAACTTCATAAATAAAATCTTTCAATCCTATCATAAATTAAAAATCCAAAAGATTTGTGAGCTTAGTGATCCTAAGGATGTTCCATCTCCTTTCCTTGGACTTGGAATTATTCCTAAACCTTCCACACCTCCTCTATATACTTTTATTCCACCTCCTATATCCTATAAAATTTCCAGTAATGTTATCTCTCAACCTAGTGTGGTGCCTTCCGTTCTCCATCCTAAAGAAGAAAAGGATCTGATGTTGATTGATAATAAACCAGACCCAATCTCAAGCAGAACCCAATATAATCATTGTGCTACTGACCGCCACTGTAAACATCATGCCAGAGACTATGAGCATGCTTCCAAAAATCTTTCCTCCCCTAAGACACCTATTGATGCTTTGATTCCCTTTGACCAACTTATGCATAGCCTAAGGGAGGAAGCTAATTTGAAAGAGATGAAATTGAACAAACATGGTAATTATGTTTGTATCCTAGACTCTAATACAATTATTTTGGATAGAGAATATACTCTTGATGATGATGATTTCAAAGTGTTCTAATGAAAATGATGATATTCATGCTAGCTATTTTGATGATGTGTATGAGCTTATTGCTGTTAATCATGATTTACCACCTATATTTACAAACTAGTTATATCATTATCCTAGTGATGAACAAAGTGACTCCTCTTCACATCATGGTCCTTGTTTGGAATTGACTATTGCTCTATCTATCGTACTTGATGTTCTTCTCTTGTGTGTTTTCCACCTTCCCTAAACACTACAAACTGAGATGGGGGCAGGTGATATGTTTGATTAGCTCCTCTTATGCAATGAATTATTTGTGGTTGCTTGTTATATGTTTTTTAGATTTCTTCAGACAACCCTCGTTGCTCTATTGACACGTGAAGGAATCAACTTGTTGTAACATTCCTCTATTTGTATCTCATTTCTTCTATATGTTATTACATGTTATATTGTGCATGTGTCATTGTTCATAAATGTGTCTTTGTGTTGTCTGACTGGGGATGATGCAAAATGGTAGCTACCTATTCTTTTTTCTCTCTGTGATGCGGACCCAAAAATATTTCCACTACGATATTTCCATTACTTTGTCCTTTCTTGAGGTCATATCATAGTGGAAATGTCTCTCGTGGGTGCATGTATATTGCGTTAAAGCTATTTCTCCCATTAAGGCATTTGCAATCACTTTAACGTGGGGGTATACACTCCGCTCCTTGTTTCACATCTTGCACACACACACACACACACACTAAACAATTTAATGCAATCTCTCTTATGCAAATGGATAAGGATAAAATAAATTCCTTAAATTCATCTTTTCATCATCACGCCTCTATACATTATTCAATGAATCCCTTAATAGAGATAATGATTTCCTTAAGGACTAATTCTCTTTTTCTAGATCCCTTTAGAGACAATGCTTTCCGTATGACTGGTCATCTTTTCAGGATCCCTTAATGAAGACAATGATTTCCTTAAGGACAAATCCCTTTGTTTTGATGGATTGAATAACACAACACATTTTGCCAGACTATCAACACCATCTTTTGCAACAACGCTTTCTCTCTACATAATCCATAGTAAGACAACACCTTACCTCTCTCTCTCTCTCTCTCTCTCTCTCTCTCTCTCTCTCTCTCTCTCTCTCTCTCTCTNCCCCCTCTCTCTCTCTCTCTCTCTCTCTCTCTCTCTCTCTCTCTCTCTCTCTCTCTCTCTCTCTCTCTCTCTCTCTCTCGAATTTGGTGAGGAATTAAGTCGCTTGGGGGCTTAATGTTTATTTCTTTCCTTGACCTTTATAAGATTATTCTTATGCATTGATCTACTTTATCGTGAGCATGATTTTTTCTCATACTCCCACTAAAGTGGGGGATAAATGTACCATCCTAAAAAGTTAGCACCCATAATTAATTGCTCTATTAGGCCCCCATTTTGGCGATTTCGATATTTGATGTTTGTTATACTTGATCCTAGGAACTTGATTCTTCTTTTCCTACATATTTTGCACCATCCTGACACCCTTCATATTTGGGTGAAATCTTCCAGGTAGAGAATTTTTCAAACATTATGCACCTGCAAATTTTGGCCCAAATTTGGCCCGCAACCCTATGTTGTGGTGTTAGTGGGAAATTAGATCCCGTGGTTGGACTTGATTATTTTTTATTCTCAAAATGATGGATGAAGTATATAAACACCTAGTCTCTCCTCATTTTGATATCGATTAATATTCTCAAGCATTCAAGAGCCTGGGTAAAAGTACAAACTTGTGTCACACTTCTATAAAGGAAAAGGTCAACAACACCGAAATTGTTTAATTTCAACAACATAAAAGTGACATTATTGTTTGGAATTTGAAGATGATGTAAACTAATGAAATGTGTAAAAATTGAAGAAGTTTATGTCTATTATTTTTAATAATTTATTTGAACAATAAGTGATATTGTTTAAAATTTTAAAGCCAATTTTTCAATTGCGGAAAAATACCGAAAGCCAGGGGGTCTAGTTCTCACTAAAAAACTATATGTATTTTTTTTTCCTCTAATTCCAAAACCCATTATAGATGACATATATAGCCAGTGCATGAAAAAATAAAAATTGGTTTTTGATGTATATTTTCTTTTTTGTAACAATTTAAAGTCCAAATTACCCAAAATCGATAGTATTCATCTCCTACAATATTTTCCCTATAAAATCTATCTGAATCAATAAAAAAATTATGCATTCTCCAAAAGGACTCTCTCCTCTAGTGAACCATATATTTTATAAAAATATTATGATATGATTTAATATGTTTTTTTCCTTTTTTCTGAATCAACATCTTCTCAAATGTTAGAATACCTACTTACAGTATTTTATAATTATAATATATTATATCTAATCAAAACCCTATAAAAATTATATGAACATATTATTGACTTCAACCTCTACAAAAGAGTATTTTTATTTTTTTCATAAACTTGAATTTTGATAGAGAAATTAGTTGTAGTAGTCAGAAGTTCTGTAATTCTCAGAAATTTGCTAATTTGGCTACAAACTAGCATGCCACATAAGCAATTTCAGCTAGAACTGTTTTGGCCGAAATCAGTTTGGCCAAAACCTATGGCCGGGTACCAAGGTTTCGTGAGTGACCATGCCCTATTAGCCTCATATTTTAGAGGTTTTTATTTGGGGTTTTAATCAAATAAAAAAAATTATATGAGAATTTTAAAATTCATTTCTCAAATAAAATCTTTTTTCTTTAATAAAGCATAATTTTTTGTATTAAAGGGCAATTTTTCAAATAAATTAGGAAAAAAGTTAGATTGTTTTCAAGTAAGTTGATTTTATACTTTACCTTTTCCTATTTTTAAATTATTTTCTATTTTCTATTTTATTTTTTTTGGAAATAGTGAGATTTATGAACTTATAAATATTATGTATGTTTTTGATCGAGTATATGTGGTTTTTTGTGTATAGGTGAATTGAAGTTCTCAATTTAAATAGTTTGTGCAATTGGGAATAAAAGGATGAGATCAAGGTTGTATGATCCAAAGAGGGATGATAAAAGGCAAGGTCATACAAAACGTAGTCAAGAGCAACATGTTGATGTTTAAGAAGCTACAACTCAAGTACGTGAATAAATTGGTAGTAGTGATGAACTACAACTGATTGTATGTTTGAAGTCATTTATTTGTTGATAGTCAACCGAGCTACATATGTGATGATAAACATTATCAGTTAATGTATTGTCATTGATGTCAACTTATTTGAGTATCATTATGGTGACAAACATCTATTATGGATTGAAGATCTAGAACAAAGAAAGTTTATGTAGTTAGTAAATGCAAATTTCTATATACACCGAGAGACAGTGAACACCGAATAAAATATAGAATATACCGAGCACAGTAATAAACGAGCTAGGGATCGCCGACACAACACGATATTAACCAAGCAATTTAATCAAACCAAGGCCGACTAGAATGTTGAGCTAGAAATTGATGATTCCAAGGTAAATGATAAGGTTTGTTATGTTGATCAAATGGTTATGAAAATTCAAGGAAGATCAGATGACAAAGATTGAAATGTGTTTTTAACACAACTGCCGAGGATGGTTTAAGCTGCAAAATCAATGATGGATATTATGCATCAAAATCTAAAGGATGGAAATTAAATGATTTATGATGTCTATGTAAGAGACAAGAGATTCATTTTGAATCACCTTGATGCACACATGCAAAGTTTATGCATGACTGATCAAACTGGTTAAAGACAGAATTGAGCATTTTCTGCAGACATCACCGAGCGACAGAGGAAACAGCATTACCAAGCATAACAGAGTATAAAGAATCAGATGAACTGAAGTGAACAAATTGATCAGAGGTATTATGTACTTATCATAGATATGAAAATATGCAAAACAAAGTTGTATTTGAATCAGATCATTATTGTATCAGTTTAACCATTTTTACAGATAAATCTCTTGACCGAGTAGGATGTGAAAGTCTTTATTATGACATTCTAATGAATGTTGAGTGTTTTCTTGTTGACCCCATAGTGAATGCATGGTCAAGAGAGAATTGTTAGTTTTAAATCCTCTAACCAAGTCACATTTAATAGTGTGCATTGTAACCTTTAACAGGGTTGGCTCTTAACCAAGCTCACTTCAGAAGAGTAAAATATTCTAGGTTACCATTCCCAGGTGGTTTTTCCCTTAGTAGGGTTTCCACATTAAAATTCTATGTCTCAATGTGCATGATTATTGTGGATTGTTATTTTGCTTTACACATTACTTTATTGACATTGATCTGTAATTACAGTATTAATTTACTGATACTCGGTAAACACTATATGACTAAAGTTTGAGATTACATAATACATTTCACCGAGTTGAATTATATGTTTGAAATTGTTTTTATATACATCTGGAGGAATTAGGGACTGTAGGATAATTGGGAGCTAACTGATTCACCCCCCCCCCCCCCCCCCCCTCTCAGTTATTCTAACAATTGGTATCAGACCATATAGTGCTTAGAAGGAAAGTTTTGAAGGACTTAAGCTAAAGATCAAAAGATGAATAAGAGAGACACATCGAAGTTGAAGAAGGAGAACTTCTTGACATGGAAAAATAGAATGAGACTATACCTATCAGGGATTAGAGATGACATTGCAATATACCTGGATAATGAATTCATTCTACCTACTAAACCCTTGACTGTTAATCAGATGAAAGAGAAACATGAACATAATGTTATAATGGTGGAGATTGCTTCTTCACTTACTGATGTTGAATTTGAAGATATCAAGACATGTACATCAGCCAAGTAGATGTGGGATAAGATTACACTTGTTTATGGAGGAGATGCAAATGTATAGAGAGATAAAGCTGAAAGTCTCAGAGGAAAAATTGATAATATGAGAATGAAAGAAGGAGAGAACATAACACAGTACAATACCCGACTTAAGGAAGTTGTGAATGTTATTCGAGGAGCAGGTGGAACTATTGATGAAGACACTATTGTGAGTAAGATTCTTAGAACTTTATAGCCTATATTTTATAAGAGTCTCTACAATACATGAAATGAGAGCAGCACCTGGAAATAATATTACTGTTGATAGTCTTGTTGGAAAATTGATTTATTTTGAGCTGAATAATTTTGACAATAGTGTTGTACCTTCTATGGAATTTTCATTTATGTCTACTTTGAAAATTGGTAAATCAAGTAGCAAATACGTAATAAAAAATAACAGCGACAGTGATAGTGATGATAAGCAACTTGATGAACTTGAAGCATTAATGGTTAGAAGATTGCACAAAGGTAAAGGAAGATATATATTTAAACTACCTTTGATATGTTTTAACTATAAAGAGATTGTCTATTTTGTTGCAAGATGCCCTAACATAAATAATGATAAAAGGAATGATAGATCTAATGACAGAAAGGATGACCGAGACTATAGAAGAAACCGACAATATGACAGAAGGAATGAACAAGATTACAAAGACAAAGGAAAGAAGGCTTGTTACATTGCTAAAGATAAAGAAAATGATAGTGGTTCTGACAGTGATGAAGTCATTGAGACAGTTTTTGTAGCTTTGAAAGATGATTTGAATGAAGATGAAAGGTATGTTGAAACAACACTTATTTCTAAAGTTAGTAAGCATGACATTTGGGTTATTGATAGTGGCTATACACATCACATGACTGGAGATAAAGGAAAATTTGAATTTATTGAACATTGTGATGGTGGCCCTATTAGAATAGGAAATAATACACCTTGTCAAGTAAAAGGAAAAGGTACTATTATGCTGAACAATCAAATAAAATGTAAAAATGCATACTGGGTAAAAGGACTTAATTATAATCTATTCAGCATTTCACAGCTGAACAACACATGTCACTGAGTTGTATTTGAGAATAGAAAAGCTAGAATCTATGATGGAACAGGAAATTTGATCGGCATTGGTGAACAATCAAAAGGTAACCTATTCTATCTTGAACTGCGGAAACTACTTGCTTATTGGCAAAGAATGAAGATGTATGGTTGTGGCATAAAATGTTTTTTCATGTAAATTTTGACAGCGTGGTTAAAATTAGTAAGAAAAGAAAAGTTAGAGGCTTACCAAGCTTATCTAAACCAGACCATGTAATGTGCAGGAATTTTGAAATGGGAAAGATGTCAAAATCTAGTTCTAAGAGTAAGAATTTTTCATCTAATGATATTTTGGAGATAGTTCATACAAACCTATGTGGACCAATGAGAACACATAGCTATTATGGGGACAAGTACTTTATTTTATTTGTTGATGAATACTCTAGAATGATGACTATCATGTTCCTAAAAGAAAAGTTTGAAGCATTTAAGATGTTTAAATGTTACAAAGCTAAAGTGGAAAAAGAAACTCGTAAAGAAATGAAGTGTTTGAGATCTGATAGAGGGGGTGAATTTATTTATGATGAGTTCTCTAACTTTTTTAATGAGTATAGAATTAAGAGACAGGTTTTTGCACCGAGGACACCACAGCGGAATGGAATTGTTGAAAGGAGAAATAGATCAATTGTGGATTGTTCTAGAACACTGATGATTTAAAAGAATGTTGCACAAACATACTAGAGAGAATCAGTTAGTACTATTGTATACACACTCAATCGAGTAAAAATAAAGAAAGATACAAACAAAACAACTTATGAGCTATGGTATGGTTATACACCTAATGTGAGCTATTTTAGAATATTTTGAAGTCATTGTTATATTTTGAAAGTTGATCGAAATGGTAAATTTGATTTAAAAAGTGATGAAGGAATATTTATTGGATATTCTATTAAGAGTAAAGCTTACAAATGTTTGAACAAGACTTCTAACAAAATCATTGAAAGTGCAAATGTGAGAGTTGATGAATTTGATGAGAAGAATGACGAGGAAAGCATGAAAGAACCAGAAGATTATTGTAGATTTGTCTGCATGGAAGAACCTAATACTATACTGACAGAGATGCCTAACATTACCGTGCAACAGGGTAATGTCACCGGGCAATAGGAAGCACAAATCGAGAATTAGGAAAATGCTAAAAGTGAAGATCATGAACAAGAACACAATGAACCTACAGGAGAAGACAATGAAGAACAAAGAATTGAACCTATACTTGCTAAATATGTGAGAAGACATCATCCACAGAATTATATTATTGGAGATAAAAGAGTTGGCATGATGACAATAAGTAAGTTGAAAGATAACACATGTTTAATTTGTGAATTTGAGCCTACGAATGTTATAGATGCATTAGAAAATGAAGAATGGATTACTGCAATGAATGAGGAAATTGAGCAGAAACATAAAAACAAAACATGGAAATTAGTACCAAGACCAAGTGATAAGAATGTCATTGGCACCAAATGGATATTTAGAAACAAATTGAATGAGAATGGATATTTAACCAAAAATAAAGCAAGATTAGTTTTCAAAGGGTATGCACAAGAAGAAGGGAATGACTGTGGAGAAAATTTTGCACCCATTTCTAAACTTGAAGGAGTTAGAATATTACTTGCATATGTTGCATATAAAAGATTCAAAGTATATCAAATGGATGTTAAGTCTGTATTTTTGAATGTAATACTAGAAGATGAGATATACATTGAATAACTTGAAGGATTTGTTGATCCTGATCAGACAAACATGGTATGTAAGTTACACAAAGCTTTATATGGATTGAAACAAGCACCGAGAGCATGGTATGAAAGGTTGCACTCCTATCTTATAAGTATTGGATTTATTGTTGGAAAGTTGACTCCCAGAGGATACATGACTTATTTTGTGGTGTCATCATGGCAACAAAGTCATATTAAGTTTCTGTCAAAGATAACTTAGAAGATAAATGACTAAGTATGGAATACATGGCAGACAGAGATATACAGCGATCAGCACATCAGCGCACATGTGAGAGATCGAATCAGAGTATGCGCATTCAGATATATGTTCTATGTAATGTCTACATACTAATTCTAGACATGCATGGTACAACATGATAGTACAGAGAAGTTACAGACAGATTAGTACACCAGTAGTCCAGAAGATAGAGCATGAAAGCTGACGAAGTGTTTTGATCAACGTATATTATTTTGTTATGTAAAGGCCAAGCGCATATGATAGTATGTTTATAATGATGTAATTAGTATTGTTGTAAACACGCCTAAGCCAATTAATTTGGAAGCATTGTGTATTATGTTTTAGGGTTGACCATAAGTCTTGTTTTGGGTCGCGTCTATTTGGGTATGAACATATAAGTATGTAATGTAAAGTTATGTTACAAGTGTCAAATAATATGCATGAGGAAGATATAGAAGAGTAGTATGATGAAGTCAGTATGAGATAAAGCTCTTTAAGAGAGTAAGAGCATCCGTGCATACACGGAACTGATCAGACAACAGTGTCATCACAACAGTTCACTTTTGATATAGTGTATATCAACTATCAGAAGGTTGTATCCTTCATCCTATTGAGCAGTGAGATTTGGCAGTGAGCCATACAACTTTAACAAGGTTTTTGTAATAGACTCCTAACAGGGTCTAAGACTCCTAACAGGGTCATTGTACTTGGATTGTAAAGATTGCTCCTAACAGGGCAAAGGAACTTTAATAGGTTCATTATACTAGTACAATATTTGTGGGTACTAATTCCCACTGGGGTTTTCTCTGATCAAGGTTTCCCCATAAACATATCATGTGTTATGTTTCTTGTATTGAGCTTCATTAGATATATGTTTGATTTATGTTTAAGTTGCTGAAATATAATAAATAGACAAACACTGATTCACCCCCCCCCCCTCTCAGTGTTTCTAAAAATTGGTATCAAAGCTCTGTTCCTCTGAAAGAAAGTTTAACCACTTGAGGAGATCATGGACTCAACAGAAGCAAAACATTTGAAAAATAATCTTGAAGCAGCTCTTAAAGATCTTGACAGATCTGAAAAAGAAAATGAAGAACTTAGACTGAAAGTTGATGGCTCACAAATGCTTATCAATAAATTGAGAAAAGATTTGAAAGATTGTTCTATAAGTGATTTAGGGAAAATGGTGAAAAAGCTGAATGAAGAGAACATGTCTCTATAAGATAAAATTGAAAATCTGGATGAACAACTAACTGACAGTCAAATTTCCATTGAAGAAAAGATCAAAGAAAGCAAACAATTAGAAGATGAACTTTTGCAAGCAAACATGAAAGTCTTGGAATTGGAGAACATAAAAAAGAAGATGGAATATAAATTAACAGAAGCAAAGGATAATATTGATAAACTCCACACAAGTTCTGATTCACTTCAATCTTAGCTCAATTCACAAAAGCAAAAAGGCGACACTACTGATCTTGGATACAGTGTAGCACAAATTGAAATCAATTCATTAGAAGAAAGAAAGAAAGAAAGCACATGAAGCATCTTCAGAAGCAAAGAAAGTTGAAAATGTTGTAGAGATTAAAACAGATCCACCTAAAGGAGAAATCAAGCAAGTTAATAGAACTTGTTATGCATGTAATAAACATGGTCATTTGGCAAGAGATTGTAAAGAGGTAAGA
>MU223619.1:144647-164377 GCA_018584345.1 Thuja plicata | reverse complement strand
TGTTTTGGGTCGCGTCTATTCGGGTATGAACATATAAGTATGTAATGTAAAGTTATGTTACAAGTGTTGAATAATATGCATGAGGAAGATATAGAAGAGTAGTATGATGAAGTCAGTATGAGATAAAGCTCTTTAAGAGAGTGAGAGCATCCCCGCATACACATAACTAATTAGACAGCAGTGTCATCACAACAGTTCACTTTTGATATAGTGTATATCAACTATCAGAAGGTTGTAGCCTTCATCCTATTGAGCAGTGAGCTCTGGTAGTGAGCCATATACCTTTAACAGGGTTTTTGTAATAGACTCCTAACAGGGTCATTGTACTTGGATTGTAAAGACTACTCCTAACAGGGCAAAGGAACTTTAATAGGTTCATTATACTAGTACAATATTTGTGGGTACTAATTCCCACCGGGGTTTTCCTCTGATCAAGGTTTCCCCGTAAACATATCATGTGTTATGTGTTCTTGTATTGAAATTCATTGGATATATGTTTGAGTTATGTTTAAGTTGCTGAAATATAATAAATAGACAAACACTGATCCACCCCCCCCCCCCNTCCCCCCCCCCCCCCCCATCTCAGTGTTTCTAACATTTATTAGAACAAGTGATAATAACAATTTGTATTTGAAAGGAGGGAATGGTGATGAGACCCTTATTGCTGAAATTTTTGTTGATGATATTATATTTGTAGGTAATGATAACCTATGCACTTCATTTGCTGATGAAATGAGGAAAGAATTTGAAATGTCAATGTTTGGAGAGAACAAATTTTTTCTTGGCTTGCAAATTTTACAATAGACAACGAGTATCTACATTACTCAATCAAAATACATCAAGGAAGTACTAAAGACATTCATAATTGAAGAATCAAAACCAGTCAGAACACCTATGGTGACAAGATACAAATTGACAAAAGAAGACAAGACACCTGAGGTAAATCAAACTTTGTATAGATCTATGATTAGAAAGTTGATGTATGTTGTACACACAAGACCTGACATAGCAAACGTAGTTGGAATTGTTGCAAGATTTTCTTCTAATCCTAGAGAATCACATATGACTGTTGTAAAAAGAATTTTTAGATATCTAAAGAACAGTAAAGATTATGGAATATGCTACAAAAGGGAAGGAGAGTTCAAACTGAAAGTTTATACTGATGTTGATTGGGCTGGGAACATTCCCCAAACCCTCTTTATTTCTCTTCTAATTCCCTGTAGTTGTAAGTTATTACACAGTTTGGGGAAGGCATCCCATGAACTTCCCAAAAGGAAGCTCTCTATCCATTGTGCACTTCCCAATATTTATGCTTAGTAATAATATCCCTGTTATCACATATAAAATTCCAAACTATTGATCCTCTTGGAGGATTGTCAACCTTCATAATGCTAATTAGATCCTCTGAATTCAAATATTTCTTTCTCAAAAATTTTGTCCATTTTCAATTACTTTTTAACATCATCCATACCATCTTTGCTCCCATTGAAAAATTCAAGAATTTTAGTGCTTGATCTCAGCCCCACCTTATTTTTGTGGTTTACATACGATGTCCCATGCCATCAAAGAAAGTTTTTGGTCCTCCTGGGACCCACTCCAAAAAAAAATTCTCATGATTTTATGAAGCGATTCCTCCAAAGCTATAGGTAATTTTATGCAAGATATTAAATATATTAAGAGAGATGAAAGAACTACCTTTTCCATCAATGATATCCCAGCTGAGGTCAACTACTTACCTTTCCATAATCCCATTTTTTGTTTGCAACTCTCCATTAATTTGTCCCAATAGCTCTTTTTGTTTATCCCACCAAAAAAAGGCATACCCAAATATCTCCCAGGGAAGGAAGCCACTTTTAAACCCAAGATTCATGTTATATATCATTAAAGACCTAACTAAGCATTGAGAAATATAACATTATATTTCTTCCAATTGATGGTTTGTCTCGATGCCTTACTATAACTATCAAGTAGTATCCTGATCACCCTTGCTTCTCTTGTCGATGCTTCTCTAAATAGTAAAGTATCATTCCCAAACTCATTGTGTGTAGCTGGCTCAACCCCTATAGTTATTTCAATGCCAACCCATCTGCCTTCCTTCCTCTCCTTTGCTATGCTTCTCCCAAGAAACTCTACCATAATTATAAATAAAGTATGGCGAAAGGGGATCTCCTTGTCAAATACCTCTCGAATTACTACAGAATCTTTGTCCAACTCCATTACCCAACACAGGAAATTTGGGATGATCAATGCAACCTCTCACCCATACAATGCAAGCTTCACTAAAGCCAAACTTGGTTAACACCTTGTATCATCATAAAATGGAAGCACTTCCATTTAGGACTAGTTTAGCCCTCTGAGTAAGTGGTTTGGGGTCATGTCAAGCGCCTTGAATGGGTCTTTGACTTGGATATGCTTTCCCCCCCTGATTTTGCCCTATTTTCCACTTTTCTCCTATATTTTATGGCATTTTGCTCTATGATTTTGAGATTCTTGACCTCAGGGTCAAGGTCGACCTTGACCTTTACCTAGGTCAAGGTTGACCTTGATCTTGACCCAGTGTCCAAATTTTAGGATCCCAAGGTTTCTGGATGTCGAGGTTCGGAAAGATTTATTTCCTGCTTCTAGGTTGGCTATTTTGGTCTTCGAGGCAATGAATCTTAAAATTATATTTAATATAGTTCCACATCTAGAGGTATAGGTATAATTGGAATTTAATTCTCTTATGTAGGCCTCTCTAGAAGATTGTGCCCTAGATTTGTATATAAGGAAGCCTTCTCCTCTCATTTTCTCTAAGACTTGAAAAGACAAGCTAAGAGGCAAGAAGCAATTCCATCCATCCAAATTCTATGCATAATGTATTGAAGGAAGAATTCAAGCATTTAATTCATCAAGGAGATCCATTGGTAGGCATTGAAAGATTCAAAGCTCTATGGAGCTCTCTTGTTGAAGATTTCTCCATCCACATCCATGCAAGCTTCTTCCTATTCCAAGATCCATTCAAGATTGGTGTTGAAGATCCAAGGAAATTGATTTGAGATGTAATACATCCTAAATTCTACATTCTACATCCATTTGGCACATCCATACTTGTGGATCCAAGGATTTGAATCTGCCACAAGGGTTTCTATACAAGCAAGGTGAATTTGTTCATTTACTTTGTTTATCTCTGCAATTTCAATTATATTTTAAGTTTAATTCCAAAACTAGGGTTTGACCAAGGCAAACCCCTCCCCCCAAAAAACAAAACCATTTTTATTGTAGGCACATGTACATGACAATAGATTCAAGTGCAGATCCAGATACCCTTTTCGACAGACTTTCGGGATCCAAAAATAGATTTTTCGTCGGACTGTGCAGGTCAAGGTTGACATTCTGTTCTGGGTTAGGATCAACATTTTGTTCTGGGTTAGGATCAACATTCTATTTTGGGTCAGAATTGACATTTTGTTCTAGTTCAGGATTGACATTCTATTCTGGGTCAGGATCGACATTTTGTTCCGGATCAGCATCAACATTATGTTTTGGGTCAAAGTTCACCTAAGCTAGATCTGAAAAATATTTATGGGTTTTGTAGATCTCACAAATTCAGGTCAAGATCTCAGAAATCAATAGTTTTTTAGACTATTTGATAGGGTTTTCAGCAAATTCTTTTTCAGAGGTATGTATTTTATTCCATTTTCCTTTGCAAAAATTTCCAGATCTACATTCCTTATCATTATAATTAAATGGAAGTGGTTGATAGAGACATTGGGTATTTTTATGTGCAAATATCCATTGTTCAAAACCCTATTTAAAGATCTCCATTTTAATCCTTTACACACCTCTAATAAAAATCTTTGATCAACTAGATCATAGGATTTAAGAATATCCAACTTAATTATCATGCTAGGTTTTATGAGTTTCCTTGCAGTGTGAACCGCTTCATGAGAAATAATAATTCCTTCTTCTATTGATCTTCCTAGAGAAAATCCACTTTGTTCCCTTGAGATTAATCTATCTAGCACCTTTTTCATCTAGTTCACAACTATCTTTGTGATAATAGTATATAAGTGTTACATAGTGATATTGGCCTATAATCCTTCATGTTGGCAACCTCTTTTATCTTAAGAATAAGAGCTATAAAGGTATGATTAAGTACCCCTAATAGTGTCATTTTTTTCCTTGATTATTCTACTACTTTTAACAAATCTTCCTTGATGATATCCAAATAAGTATGGTAGAAGAAAGTTGGAAACCCATCCAGGCCTGGTTCTTTATCTAGCCCAAGTTAAAAAGTAGCCTTTCTCAATTCTTTTAGATCTATAGTTTTATTTAGCTTCTCATTTGTCATTGTTGTAATAGTAGTTGGAGATCTAACTAGAAATCTTTTCCTATCTTCCTCCTGACTACGATTCTCTTGATTTAGTAAGTTTTCAAAATACTTTACTATTGGAAATATATTATAGGCTAGGTGACTGAGAGGGGGGGTGAATCAAGAACCAATAAAACTTATTCACTTTTATCCTTTATTAGATTGTCTAATCTAATTGCATGTATGGAACAGAAAAGCAATAAAAATTCATAACACTTAACACAAGATATGGTGACCCAGAAACCTTCCAAATAGAAAGTAAAACTGAGGTGGGGATGATACCCACAAGCTTTAGAATTGTAGTAATAAAGTTGGTTGGTTAAGGCTTACAATTGACCACTTCTGATGGTCTTCCTTGTTAGGAGAAATAAGGACTGTTAGGGCCACCTTGTGAAAGGATTTATACAATACAGTTAAGTATGCACTCTGTTAGGAGATTTGTGAAGGACTGTTAGACTGTTAGGTCCACCTGGTTAAAGGATTTGACTGATACACCTGTTAGGATGAACCAGTGAATGATCTGATATGCAACTCTAATTTTCTAAATAAGATCCTTTCATGTAATACTGATCACTTGAATGTGATAGATGATTCTCTGTTGTTCCTTTATACTGTTGTAGCCTTTTAATCAATTTTCCTCTTCATATTCACATCTATACATGTATTCAATATTGTTCTTTTTGATTCATTATATTCTCTTCTAGATAAACAAAGTGTCTTACATATATACTTATCCAAATCAATTACCTCCATAAGTTGGCTATTATCATATTAAATAGTATCAAACAATATGTACCAAGTTGGCCCAATGTTGATACTCGGGTCCAATAATCCTCTTAGGTGATATGCTGACACTCGGGCAATACAGTGAACTTGGCAACTCTAGCACTCGGTTGACACTGGGTGTTGGGGCCACATTTTTCACTCAGAGATGGTATGCAACTCGGGTAACATTGGTGACTCGGGTGATAGTGCTTAGAACTAACTGCAAGCTGCTGACTCGGTCAACTTTGCAAGCTGCTGACTCGGCTAACACTCTAATCATATGAATGAATAAGTGTTTTGGCACTAATTGACAATATGTCTTTCCATAAGGTATACAATCTCTCACTTTGGTATTAGTGAGAAAAACACTTATCATACCAAAAATTCTGATCAAACAAATTGATAAGTCAAAACTCCCCCTTTCCATGTGCTTGGGTTCTAGCTCGGTTTTTACTACTGCTCTGCAACTCGGTTGCAACAGTCTTTGTTTATTTTATTTTTCAAAACTATTTTTGTAACTCTGCTATATATTTTTTCCTTTTCTCTGTACATGTATTTCCTCATATGTATACATATATATCCTATCTTTCCCCCTTGTTTTTGACACAAATGCCAAAAATCGTATCTACAAGGTAATACCAAAATATGAAAGGAAATCACTATGTACCTTCAAAATTTGAGACAAAGTATTGTCCCAATTGTCTTGCAATACCTTCAGGATGTGCAACTCAATCTAAATTTCTGCAGACAACTCCATCATAAGCTCTGCAACTGAAAAATTGTTATCATGAATGAGTGTCTTTGTGTGAGCAATATGTTTTTGCATGACATCCATATGAGGAAGGATTTGGCTTTGTATAGCTGATAGGGTTTCCCTTGTTCTTCCTTCTTCCCTTAGTAGCTCTACCTATAGATCAGTCAAATACCTGATCTTAACAAAGTGTGCTGAACTTGAAATTGGATCAAGTGCCAACTGGTTTGCACTTGCCTTCAAATCATTGTCAATCTTTGTTAGATTATCCTTTATTTCCATGGTAAAATTAGATGTGTCACTCAACTTTAAGAATAATGCTACAACATTATTCACAGTGGTTTCTAGAGAGCTAATAATGGTGGATAGCTTCACTTTATCTATTGCAATCTTACCTGCAACATTCTCTAGAACCTTATTCTCAAATTTTTCTCTCTACCTTCTGCAGTGATTTCTCGTGACCACTAAGATCTTCGTTAAACTTGTGAACTATGTCAAAAATTTGGTCCATTATGGAGTCTTTCTCATTGAATTCAATCTCTAGTGAATCAAGGAATATACCTTTGATCTCCTCTAGTACTTTGTTCCTTTTCTTCTCAGCTCGGAGCTTATGTTGTTTTGCTCTTTTCTTCCATAGCTCTCCAAGGATGTTCATCTGCTCAACTATCAGGATAGTAAGATCCCAATTAGGAATCACAATGTCTTCCTCAAGGTCAACTTCATCAGTAATTGTTTCCTTTTCTTTAGCCTTGACCTTTGGATTAGGTGAAGGAATGGTTTCCTTACCTTTTCCATCATCATCCTTGTCCTTAGTTTTCAATTGAAATAGGTCATTAATTGTCTTTGCACCAACTATAGAATCAGTACCAACTATAGAAACATTCACAGTGTCCTTTTGTGACTCGGTCTGGCTTGGCCCAGTAGTAGGTAGAGCCTGATGCTCAGTTCCTACTAAACTTGATGTAGACTCTATGGACTTTTCCTTTCTCAGAGATAAGATATTCAGACTAGGTGATTGGGGTAGTGATTCCATCACTTCCACTGCTATCTTCTATGCATTAGATTCCTCAATGGTTTGTACCTTAGGTAGTTCTTCATCTTTAACCTGTACATAAGGGTTTGTACTCGATTCCTCTATCTTATCTTATTCCTTGTTTTCAAAAATGGATTTCCATAACTTAGTTGCAGTCTGCAGAACATCCTCTATTTTCTTGTTCAAGACTTGAAAATTTATAAACCTTGGAGTGTGATTACTCTCATAATTAGAAATAGCATCTTTTACCTCTTTATCAGTCATTGGAGGTGTGACTTGCTTCAAGATTTGTTTTCTGATGTCCTTTTCAAATTGGACTGCATTGTTCCAATGAATGGTGTTTGCCTTGAGAAGGTCTTCAGTCATATGGCTTTTCAATTCAGATGGATCATACTTCCATATTTCCATCTTCACTACTAATGCATCCTCAATCAACTTCTGCTCATCCTTGGTTCTGGAAGCATACTTAAGTGATCTAAGACATGACATACCACTACCTTCCTTAAATTCTCCAACCTTCTGCTCAAAGGTAAGTGGTGGCTTCTTGAATGTAAATGTATCTTATTCATCATCTTCTTTAGGTAATATCATTTTTCTTCAAGATCTCCTGGGTTTGTTTACATTGGAGGCATGGGTAGAGGCCATTGGTGTTTTCTTGGGGGCTAGCCTCTTCTTCTTAGGAGGATCTTCTTCCACCTTTTCCTCTTCTTTCTCAGGTTATTCTTCTTCTACCTTTATGTCATCCTCTTTGCTTTCAGTGATCAAAGTAGGAGAGTCTAATGACTTGGCATATTTCTTTCCAAACTTCTCAATTATTTTCCTTCCTCTCTTCAAGATTTTGGGAATCTCTATTTCCAATGTTATTCTGCCCTTAGCTTCTTCATAAGTACCAAAATAAGCAGCTTTAGGATCAATAGGCTCATTAATAAGAGCCTTAATGATGTCTCTGGTCTCATCTGTGTTAACCTCATATGCAAGAGGTTTCACCCATGTAACCCTGGGTTTGATTGCTTGGATGTGCACTTTTTCATAATCAACTAGGAAACATATATCTAGGAAACATATATCATCCTTGTAGTCTTCTACCAATTGTTTGGGAGTTCTGAATCTATTCTGCATTTTCTCTCTGAAACTTTCAAAGTAATTATCCATGATGCTTTCAAAATTATCTCCCAATTCTGCTATAAGCTCATTTATCTAATAAACTACAGACTTATCCTTCTTCCATACATTTATGCTTTTGAACATATAAGAATAAGCAGGCCAAGAGTGAACCGAACTTACACTGATTGGTCTTAGATGCCTAGATGCTCTCCATGTCTTTGCTCAGTTAGATGAGCTGCAACTCGGCTAAGTCGAATGATAGATTGTTCTTCACCACTTTGTATGCCAAGTCCACAACCTCACATGGAACACTGTTTGGTCGGCTTGAATTATATATCTTATGTGCATTCACATGAATTCTAAACTTTAGCACCATGTTAGTAACTCCATTCAACTTCATGCCTCTTCCATCCCACTTGGCAAGAGTCTTCTTAGCTAGATCAGCTCGGGGTAGGGTTTTAGTCACTTTAGGTTTGTCGAGCATTGGGTACCCTATCACTCAGTGTACCATAATCTTAGTGATTTTCACAGGTTACTCCAACCAAAAATTCATGTCGTGAATACAGCTCAGAATAAACCTAATCCACTTTATCTGGAAGTTCTTTGACATATGCAAGATACGTGTTAAACCCTTGACTTTGAGGTGCTTGTGTTCCGGCTTCAGGTTTCCGCCCACACAAAGTGCCTTGTATGCTTGATTCATCTCTAATGTGCCTAACTATTGAATGGTGCAATGATAGAAAGTTTGAATGTCATGAATCAATAGTACCTTAGAAGGAATTTGGGAATGGGCTCTCATTGGATCTATCTCCTCTGGGATTGTTAGATGAAGATTCCATAACGCTCGAAAGATTGATGAAACTTTGCTGCAACTAAATCTTCCAAACACAAATTTGCTCTGAAGTCACTATAGGCTCTTAATCTCTCTGCAAACTGTAAACCTTGGTAAACAATAACCCTTTTATTTCACCATTTATGAGAAATTTCACCATAAAGTTTTCATTAAATGCTCCATACATAGTAGCTTTCGTAGCTCAGTTAGTTCTCCCAGGCAAACTCGAAAGCTCAACGAAAACTAACTTTGTATCTTTGAAACCATATAACCTGACTTAACTAGGTTAAGCCATAGTAACTCGATTATAACTGAGATCCTAACTCAGTTAGAACCATAATGTGTCCTAGTGCATCAATATGAATATTTGGACTTGCTAGCATATCTGGAACTGATGTATGATGGCTTGTATGCATAGTTCCAGTTGTCTCCTTATATCGTTATTCAGAGATGGTGGTTTCACCCAACTCACTATTTTGGGTGTCATTTGTTCCTTCATTGTTTTGGTCTGAATTATCAAGAGACTTCCTTACCCATTGCTAACTAATCTAAGTTTTGATTTCATACAATTTTGCTTTTCCTTTCTCAAAACCAGTATCCACTTTTTCTCTATTCATACAAGTCTTTCTTAGATGACTGATTTGTTTACACACATAACATCTCTTAGTAGGATTCCTTTTTTCTGAGGTGAGTCTTTGCACAATTTGCACCAATGTGCCCATAATCGCCACAATTACAACATATGCTCCATGTGTTGTAATCCCAACCAAAAATTGCTTTAGCTAATTGTTCAGCAGGGTTCCACTTCTTAGTTTTGTACTCTGAGGATTTATGACCTTGTTTTTTACAATTGAAACATTTTCCTTCAAACTTAGGTTTCTTAGTGCATTCACTTGCCCTGTGTCTATGTTTTTTGCACCTATAGAATTTTACATTAAACTTTGACTTCCCATTGCTCCAACACTTATTTGATGTATTCCCTAACTTACCACAACGATCACAAGTAGGTTTCTTGTTCTTTTGAGCTCCTTGTTGTGAGGATTCACCTTGTTCAGTATAACCTAATCTAGTATGTCCATGATTTATGAATTGAGTTTGTTCTATCAACTAATCCATGATTTCTTGTGAATTCATCATACTCTCTTTGTTTTTCTTTTCAGTATTGAGATTATTTTGCAGTCTTTCATTTTTTGTCCTCAGATTGATAACTTATTGATTTGCACTATTGAGTTGATTTATCATATCTGCTTGCTGAAGTGACAAATGATGGATTTCATTTTCCTTTTCCTCTAATCTTGTACTTATCAATCTCTTATCTTCTTGTGCCATATCTCTGTCATTTTCTGCTTGGTTCTTTTATTCCATGACTTCACATATTCTGACTGAATGAATTTCTTGTTCTCTCTTCAACTTTCTGACATCGTCATGTAAAGTGAGATTCTTTGCAAGTAGGTCTTCAATGGCTGCATCAGCTTCTTTAGAATTTCTTTCTTTGCATAAATCTTCAATTCTTTCTTCTATGTAACCTTTGTCATTCATTTGCATTGCTAATTCTTTTCTTCTTTTCAGGGAATGAGAGAGCTTCTCCTTGAGTTTTCTAATTTGATCCATGGCCACTTGTAGATCTATCTTTTCATTTTCAATGGCTTTCTCTAGTCTGCATATTTCCATTGCCTATGATCTTTGCTCAAGTTGTTAAAATTCTGATAAGAGAACCTTTGCTCTGATACCAATTATTAGAAATATATCATAGGCCAGGTGACTAAGAGGGGGGGGGTGAATCAAGAACTAATAAAACTTCTTCACTTTTATCCTTTATTAGATTGTCTAATCTAATTGCATGTATGGAACAATAAAGCAATAAACATTCATAATACTTGGCACAAGATATGGTGACCCAAAAACCTTCCAAATAGAAAGTAAAACTGGGGTGGGGATGATACCCACAAGCTTTAGAACTGTAGTAATAAAGTTGACCGATTAAGGCCTACAATTGACCACTTCTGATGGTCTTCCCTATTAGGATCAATAAGGACTTTTAGGTCCACCTTGTGAAAGGATTTATACAATACAGTTATGTATGCACTCTATTGGGAGATTTGTGAAGGACTATTAGGTCCACCCGGTTAAAGGATTAGACTGATACACCTGTTAGGATGAACCAGTGAATGATCTGATATGCAACTCTGATTTGCTGAATAAGATCCTTTGATGTAATACTGATCATCTGAATGTGATAAACGAGTCTTTTTTGTTCCTTTATACTGATGTAGCCTTTTAATCAATCTGCCTCTTCATATTCACATCTATAGATGTATTCAATACTGTTATTTTTTATTCATTATATTCTCTCCTGGATAAACAAAGTGTCTTACATATATACTTATCCAAATAAATTACCTCCATAAGTCAGCTACTATTATATTAAATAGTATCAAACAATATGTACCAAGTCGGCCTAATGTTGATACTCGGGTCCAGTAATCCACTCGGGTGATATGCTGATACTCAGGTGATACAGTGAACTTGGTAACTCTGGCACTCGGTTGACACTGGGTGCTCGAGCCACATGATCACTCGAAGATGGTATGCAACTTAGGTAACATTGGTGACTCAGGTGATATTGCTTGGAACTAACTCCTCGGTCGACATTGCAACTGCTTGGCTCGATCAACATTGCAAGTTGCTGGCTCAGCTAACATTGTAATCATATGAAGGACTAAGTGTTTTGGCACTAATTGTTAGTATGTCTTGCCATAAGGCCTACACTTACCACTTCCTAATTAATCTCTTTCTCATTCTAAGCACTAGATCCATCTTCCCTCATAATCTCTGTAATTTTATTTATGCTTCTAGTAACCACTATTGTATTATGAAATAATTTGGTATATTTATCTCCTTCCTTAAGACAAACTTCTCAGGACTTCTATCTCCAAACACATTCTTGTCTGGCTATGTTTTTTAGCTTGTTCGGCCTTCAGGCCTCTCTCTCTTTTGAATTCTTCTTCACCCGTTCCCTTCTCTATTACTATCTCATTTAATTCCCTCAATTCTTTCTCAATATGTGCACTCTCTACAAATATATTCTTGAAATGAGTTTTGTTCCACTCCTTCAATTTGCCTTTAATATATTTCAGTTTCTTATTAAAGAAAAATATATTCATTTGGTCCACTATTCAGACTTCATTCCAACATTGATTTAGCAAATCATACAAATCTTTGTCTCAAGACCACATCTTTTCATACTTTAATGGAGCACCACCCTTGTAACTTTCCATAGCAACTTGCAATTGGATTGGGAAATGGTCAAAACAAATAAAGGGTAGAATATACGCTTCAATCAACACCATTTTTTCTGCCCAATATTCATAAAGGAAAAAACTATCCAATTTTTCCGCAATAGGATAAAACCTTTCCTTTTATTATTCCAAGTGAACTTCCCATTTCTGGCCTCAACTTCTCTCAATACATTATTGTCTAGAAATTTCTAAAAATCTTGTTGAATTCTAGTTATTGTATTTAATCCTCCAAACTTCTCCAAGTTATTTAATGTCGCATTAAAGTCTCCCCCAATAATCACTCTTCTCTCAAATCCTACTTATTTCTTGTGAAATATTTTCCCAATTCTCCCTTTTTACCACTGTGGATATTGGTCCATAAACATTAATCACCTTCTGAGACTTGCTATTTTGATAATCCCTAACTTTTATCATCATCTAGTTAGCATGAGTTGATTCTAATGTGCAAGTTACCTTCAAAGGATCCTACACTATTCCTATCCCACCTGAAGCACCCCTAGATTCCACAAAAATATCTTCCTGTTATCTCCAAGATTTCATTTTTGTCTCCTGCTCCTCTTTGCTCCATTTTGTTTCTTGTATAATAATTAAATCCACCTTGTGTGTGTCAATTTGACACCAGAAATGACACTATTTTCTAGGGGAATTTAAACCCCTAGCATTCCAACTAATGATCCTCATAGTTCCTTGTGAGGGGGCAGCGCCCCCCCCCCCCCCCACNCGCCCCCCCCCCCCCCAATTTTCAAAATGGTTTGAATAAGTTTTGTTTTCCCTTTAGTAGTCCCTGCTAATTCTAATTTAGCTTTATTATTTTTGCGGCCCCTTTGTTTAGGGGTCTAAAATCTGGGTTCTTTGAGAGTTGATTGTGCTTGCTCAATCCCTATATCTTCCATGATCCCTTCATGATAATCCTCAAAGCTATCATAAAAATATGAATTTGAAACCCCATCCTCCTCCTCCTCTCACTCCTTTTCATTCTCTTTATCATGGTCCTTTCTGCCCGATCCTTCACAATTGGTCACACCTCATATTTTTATCATACTTTTGGGGTTGCTCTCCTTTATCAGTTTCTCTAGTATCTTATTGGAAATCTGTGATAAATGAGTAAATAAATCAGTATCCCCTAGTCTTAGTCTTTTATCACTCATTTTTCTATAAGTGAACCTTCTTCCTTTTTCCAGAATAACTTGAGGTGTAGAAATATCTTCCTTTTGATATTGTTGGCCTGCTGTTGAAACATCACAACTATCATTGTCAAATTGTAACTCCAATTCTCTATCTCTTCCTATAGACAAAATCAATTCCATCATTTCTTTCTCCATCTCTGTGAGAGGTACTTGCTTGAGGGAATCATTAGAAATTGGGATTGGTATAGTGGTTTTCTCATATTTATTAACTCATTTGACAACACTAGCCAAATTGCACATTTTTGTGCCATGTAGCATTGATTTTCACATCAAATATTCCTTTAAAAAAAATTTCTTCAAAATAATTGTCTATGAAATTAGCTCTAATTCCTTAAGGACCTCCATCTTATTAGGTACGATCACACATATTCTAAAATATGTTCCCATATTAGGATCTTCGAAGTATGTGTCTATAAATTGAAACTTGCCAATCTTCCTTCCAATATATTTAGTCAAATCTTCTTCCCAATATTCCATTGGTAAATTATACAAACAGAACTAAGTTGCGTTCTCTTCTAATGAGAAGATGCAGGGGTCAAAATTTGGGGTCAAATATAATATATGCATTTGAGTCCCATCCATGAAATAAGGCTCAGACCCTTGCATTGCCAGTTTTTATTCATGAGTTTTAAAAGACACTACATAAGCATCATTCCCCAGGGGTTTATATACCACACGTTTTCCCCATTGATCCATACACCATTTTTGAATTTCTATGAGATGTTTCCCATGTCCCCTCCCCCCATTTAATAAAAAACCCATGTTTTCCAAGCCCCGTTTGTTTGGGGAATTGGAATTTGACTCAAAACCTTATTATCTCATAATAAGGTTTTGAGATTCTGGTTTTGCATTGTGGGAAGATAATTTGGATTGTTTGGTGGACCCGGAAGATGAAAAAGTTTTGGGAAGATGAGCCAATTTTGGGAACATGAGCCAACAAAATAGAGAAATAAAATACCATAACCAGGTTTTCAAATGAATTCCACCTTTTAGATGGAAGTTGTAAATCCTTGTTTTTTGAGTAAAATGGGAAGATCAAAACCATAACCAGGTTTTCACAGTTTCCAATGTAAGCAACCAAACTAAATATTTGGAGTCAAAACCAGGTTTTCTCTCCCAAATTCCAATTCCACCCCTCAAACAAATGGGGCCTTAAATCCCTATTTTGTTTGATAACTTTCTCAACAACAAGTATTTGATACAGAGGATCCTAAGGTAACTTACCTTTTGTGAACTTTGTCTGTCGAGATGAGCCTACTTCACAGAGCATTTTACCTTTGCCTTTGTTATCTATATGATGTTGTTTCCCACTAGTCATCATCTCCCATATCTTGGGTCTCTTATGATCTGAGATGTCCATTATGGAAATGTCTGATTTCTTGAACCATCCATTCTGTCCTCTAGCATAACCATTCTAAATTTTTCCAGGAAGTAGTTGGCCAGTCCCTCAAACAAGGCCTTTCTTGGGCTGCAATGTTCATAAGCCATGGTAGTACCCTTTTCATATTGTTTCTGGTTTGGTTATTCTTATCTTCCCATTGCAATCTCACCCATTTTTTCACTTGAGATTCATATCGTTCCATCCCCTCTGCTAGGGTTCTACACATTTATTAACCCGTTTCTCTCCTTCGAACGCCCATTGTGGCTGGTAGCATATATTTTGATACAAAGAACACCTTGCTTCTCATGAATACCTTGTTCTGAGATGCTTATGTTGGATCCATGCATATTCCACCCATTTCTTGCTTTGGATTTTAGGTTTTCCATGGGGATTGTTTTCTCCACTTCCTCCCACCCTTTTTCCTTGGCTCGTCCACTACAAATCCTTTCTCACTCATCACAAAGATTCTCAACTTCCCAGTCTATTTGTTGTTGATAACTCTTATCTTGGAACTCAACATTTCTCTGCCCATCTGCAAACCTTCCTCGCTCTCTATTATCACCTCTCTTCATTGCAATAAATAAGAATGAGATGGGGTCCTCCACACTCCCCTTGCAATGACAATAGAGAGCCCGACCATGGGCAAAGAGCGAAAAGGATACCCTTGGTGACATAATGAAGCTTGAACTCAGGCTTGAATTGATACAAAATCCCTGTAAACTAACGCACCCCTGCTGATAGTAAACAAACCCCCTCGAATGCTAGAGCACAAATTTAAAGCCAAAAACAAAATTGAGCTAAGGCATGAAGGCCCTAGCTTGTGTCCATCCACCACACAACACCATCCTTTTCTAGATATCTTCTTAATGATAGATGGTCTGTCATTAATTAATCAATAAGGATATAACTTAATTAATTAGTTTAATTTAGCCAAGAGATAACATTAATAAATTAAATAATACATAATTATTTAACTAGCAGTTGCATGCTTTTGTGCACGCAACAGTGAGCAGATAGGAGATTTGATTTCACCTTAAAACTATATGCGATATGAAGAACAAATTGTTTGATTGCTGAGAAACCTTACAATATATACTTTCATTTTGTTTTAATGTACATGATTACAACATGGCATTTTGTGTATTGCTACCACTATAGAATCTCTCTTGACAAAATAAATGACACTGGATTTTAATTTTATAAACTATGACATCAATGAATGGAGTGATTCTTGAAATAACTCGATTTAAATGCAACTATAGTAGTTAGAGCTTATAAATTATTTTTCAATAAGAAAGTGTATAAAAAATATACACCAAAACCTCTAATGAATACGAGCCTTAACCTTAAGCACCTGATGAGGTCATCAAAAAGCAAGGAAGCCTACATGAATCACAAATAACATATTGGCTAAAAATAAACACTTGCTTAGACACAATCTTTAACCAGATCTGAAATAATTAAATCAAAACTTCAAGACAATTGAAAAAAATACAAAAGGGCTCCAATAAAATGCTAGAGAAGATGCTTGAATGGTTAAAAACAAATTCGTTGGAGAAGAAATCAGAAATATGTTGAAGACCAAGGGCGAAATTTGTCAAGTAAATCACTAACCAACAATTAACATCTATTGTTTGTTAAATCGGATTGCAAAGAGGTCACATAAATGCTTAAGGTAGCCGCTTGGAAAACACCAAGATAATTTCTAAAAGGTAGTCAACAATAAATAGAAATAAAACGTCCACAGAAGGAAGGTATGTGAAGATAAATATAATTAACTAATCATTAATATGCAACATTTACAAGTATAATGTTTGGAACCAAAATTTCATTGAAACAATCATTATTACACCAAAAGATTTGTTTTTTTTCTCTCTAAATGACGAAAAATAAAAGGGAAAATGATACTATAATTTTTAAACACTAAACAAAGTCGAAACAAAACTAATTATACCTCACGACAAGCAAATAAAAGAAATTCAATGAAACTCTAAGTCCCAAATTCTCATAAATTACTCGACCCCTCACTATCAAAGCCCAATATCGAAAGAGATGAGACTCCTCAAACAAATCTGATCCTTAAGTAAAACCCCAAAAGTTTTAATCACAAAAATCACCGAAAAAGCTCAAAGTTACTGGAAAAAAAAAAACAGCGAGAGAGTATAAGTAAATATACATATAAATGAAATTAAAAAATATAGACTTTTTTTTTATCAATTATTCTTTTGGCTGCAAATGCAAATTTATAAATAAAATAATTATTTTACTTTTTATAACAAAAAATTATCTATTCTCTCTATTAACTTTTTGCAAATAATACACTTTAACTTAAATTAGTGGAAAAGTCACACTTATTCATTAAAAAATTTGAAAAAGAAATTATTATATAACTATAACACTAAAAAAAATTCTATAAATAATTTTAAAAATGTTTTAAATAAAAAAATAATCCACATTTAAATTAAAAAATAAAACCAAAAAATACTTACGAGAATTTCTTTTACCTTATTTTCCACTTTTAATCAAAACTATTATAAAAATTAAATAAAAAACTATACCCTAACACATGCACATCTTAAATTTGAAATACTTTTGTCCTAATTTTCAAGTTTGTCGGAGACCAATAATGACTAAAAAAGGACAACGATGGAGAAATTACAGACCTAAAAAATTTGTTAACAAGTAAATAGATACCAAAAAATTATTTTAATTCATTATAATATAGATAAAATCAATTGATGGAAAGAGAATTTTATTGTTGTGAGATCAACTTTTTTGAAGCATTAGGTCCAAGTAAATCATTGGGCGTGTTTAACAATACCGTCTGCATATTTACAGGGTATGAACTCATCTAAATTTATCTCAAAGAAAAAAAATTCAGAAAAAATCAATGACAATAACATAAAGGGAAGACAAATGAACTCAACTAAGTTTATTTGACAAAAACAAATTACATAAATCTTTGTGAAGAATTTACAGAGCTAAAGTTTAATCACAAATAAATATATCAAAGAAATAACAATACTTTGCTCAGAAAAAATCAATCGACCCATTGTCACTCTTATATAGATAAAGAGTTATTGTTGGCAACTTCAGCCCATTGCAAAGATTTTGATTACAAACTTCAAGTGGCGAACACAAAGGGTTTCAGAATATTTAATCAGGTAAATAAAAGAAATTCAATGAAACTCTAAGTCCCAAATTCTCATAAATTACTCAACTCCTCAGTCTCAAAGCCCAATATCAAAAGAGATGTGACTCCTCAAAGAAATTTGACCCTAAAGTAAAACTCCAAAAGTTTTAATCACAAAAGTCACCGAAAAAGCTTATGCAACCAAATGACATGGAAAGTTACCAAAACATTATAAATGTTTCCTATAATTTAGTAGGTTAACTACACTCAGTTCAAGAAATATCTTCTAACAATGTTTAAATATAAAATATCTCATTAATTCAATTAACCATATCAGTTCATTCATTATAATACAATTTTCATAACTATTTACAATATTCTTCAAATCCAAGTTACCGGAAAAAAAAAAAAAAAAAAGACAACCAGAGAGGCTGACAAATTTTCGGCAGGAAAATTATTTTTCAGGGAGCAAAGCTCCCACAAATAGCCTATCGGCTAATTAATAAACGCAACTAGGCTAACTAAATTCAATTAGTGTAATTAATCAAATTTAGGTGTCTACATTTTCCCCCTCCTTGCAGTGGCACTAGAATAATGTTAGTGAAAAGAATAACAAGACATAAGAGATGCAAAGAAAATAAAGCAATAAAATGCCCCAACCATACTAGAAAGTCAAATAGTCGATCTAATTCGATGAAGGGAGGAGGAGTTAGTGATGCCCCCTTGAGAGGGTGAATGAAAAACAAAGGATTAAGCGATGTCTCAAAAGAAACTATGATCTGACATAGAGGAAGAAGGAGAGCATAAAATGCTATTCAATGGTGAAAATGACACTAAAATTGGATTCCTAATGAAGAAATGGGGAAGAAAATGGTCCTTGAGGCGATGAAAATTGGGGCTTGGGAGGACCCTACTAGAGTAAACATGATATTTTACTCTTCATTTTAATCGCAAAGAGACAATTGAAGTGAAATTAAAGGTAATTTAAGAGAGCATATTTGCACTCAATTACGATGCTATATGTAGGATGGCAGAGGCATTGAGTGGATGTGGTGGTGACCGCAAGGATACAATGAAGACTCGATAGAGAGGTACGAATCAAAAAATGAGTCTTGGTATTTTCAATTTTACATTTATTACATGTTATAGGGGGGAAATTCAATCCCATGCAATGCGTGTTGCGTGAGTTTGCAACTCAATACAACGAGAATGCACTCTCATCGCTTGGGCCAATCAATGGGATGAATGGGGGTAAATAGGTTTATGGCGTGCAATCTCTCATGTTCAAGGATACAAGAATGCAATGGGAGATAGAGTTGAGGTTCAGGATTGCATTCCCACAATGCGGGATTACAAACGAGGGAAAATGGGCACAATCTCACCATAACGGGATATCCTTGTGGCACAAAAAGATTGATATCCTACAGGGAACAACGACATGATTGACATCCCACAGGGAACAATAGAAAAACTGAGGTCCTACCTAGGGGGTTGGAAGAAAAGGTACTTGGGGGGATAGAACTTGTCATCCCAAAAGCAACAAGGGATGCAAAAAATAATGTTAGTAGGGATACTGACTTAGTGGTCCTGTGGGTTTTTAGTGTAGTGAAGTGTCGACATATTTATGAGCCAGGAGAGGGGGTATGTGGCTTTGAGTTTGGTAGGGACATTTACACCCATTTATTAGGGAAGGATAATTATGATAGGATTGGGACACGTGGTGAGGATGCCTCAAACTAGGGCTTGAACCGCCTCACAATAGGTGTGTAATAATCATGCTCAAGGCCTTTCTTAGGAATGGTTCATTCAATCTAAGGACTATTTTTCCCATTATGAGGTGCATTTAACTTGTCAACCCAGGGACGTATACTTGAAATGGTCGGCACGGTATGTG